>PVJX010005763.1:0-82629 GCA_004027295.1 Dolichotis patagonum
TTTTCCTTTATAGGTGATCTGTTTCTTTTCTCTGATGGCTTTTAATATTCTGTTCTTATATTGAATTTCTGGGATCTTGACTATTATGTGTCTGGGTGTAGCTCTGTTTGGGTTGTAGGTGGCTGGAGTTCTGTATGCTTCATACCTCTGCATATCATTTCTTTTTTCTATGCTTGGGAAATTTTCCTTAATAATTTCTATGAATAGCCTTTGTAATTCTTCTGGTTTGATTCCTGCTTCTTCATTCACATACTTTATTCTTAAGTTATAGATCCTTTTGTCATCTTCCAGTCTTTGTATCTTTACTGCCTGCTCCCTTGTTATTTTTAAGAGATCTTCCCTTTCATGATCACACACTGCAAGCCTGTGTTCAGTTTTTGATAGTCTATCTTTGGTTTCTTTCAAGCAGTTTTGCCAGCTTTCTATGGAGTCTTTAGTTTCCTGATAATCTCTTTGAATTTGCTTCATAAATTCTAGGTTTTTCCTGAATTCTTCATTAAATTTTTCTCTCCATTTTTGTTCCTCCATTCTTCTGTCTGTGCCTTCTTGATAGGTGCCCAGCTCTTCTTTTATTAATCTACTTATCTCTTGTTTAATTTGAATTAATATTTCAGTTTTGGTCCTGCTTACAAGGTCCTGAAGATATCTCTTTATGTCTGCTAATGCTGTGTTTGATGTTGCATTTTTGCTGCCCTCAATCTCTTTTGTATTTACCTCTCCTGGATCAATGTTCTCAGGGTTGGGGGCTGGGAGTTATTTCTTATTTCTCCCTTTCGTCATGTTTTTGGTTCCTTCCATACAAGTGTACAGTGTAATTCCCAGACCCTTTTCTTGTTGGTTAAGGCTCCTGTAGAGGGCGCAGGCTAGGAGCTTTAGCCCTCTTCAATAGGTTATCAGAGATCAGAGTTCACCGACGGGCAGTGTGCGCTAGCTCCTCCCCTTCGGGCCAGTCACCTTTGCAGGCCTTCACTGCGTCAGTGTGTACTGATCTCAGGGAAGTATTATTGTAGTGACTGACTGGCTCCCCGCCAGGGGCGCGGCCTAACCCAAGCAGATTCCACCAATCCGCTCGGCGAGGGGAGCAACCAGCTGAAGCCACTTCCTTATGGAGTTAGGGCTGACCTGCCCAAATCCAACATGTCTTCCAGTCGGTTTCCCCTTTCCCATGGGAGGGTCTTATTCCCATCACTCACTGCGTGTTGATGCTGGTCCCCGAGAACTGCAGGACTCCCTGACCTCTGACTTCAGCGCGGCTGCGGTGGGAATTCACGGTGCCTTTGGGTGGGTCGAGTGCAGGGCCAGTCCGGGCGAGCTGCATGCAGGGCTGTTCAGCTCTGCGCTCCGGCAGCTCAAGCCAGTTGCTTCCGTGTGGATTGCTTGTTCAGGTCGGGCAGGAATTCAGGTGGCTCGAGGAGGGCGCTGTGCTCGCTGATCTTAGCTTCTCTGATGGTAGTCCCAGGACCTCATATTCGAGCGGTTTTTTTGCACTTCAGTTTTTCCTGGGTTGTGAGAGTCCATCTCTATCTGTTTGGGTCTCTCCAGGGTGTTTTATTCTGGCATTTGAGCTGTCTCTCTCAGAGAGGGTCTCTCTCCTGCTACCTACCCGTCCGCCATCTTGTTCTCCACCTGACCTTTTTCATTTATTTTGAGCCCCAGGGTCTTGACTTAACTCACTAAATTGCCCAGATTGGATTTGAACATGTGATCCTCCTGAATGACTGAGCCTTCCAGAATGCTTGGATTACAGGCCATCCAGCTGTGAATAACCTCTCGTTCAGGCTAATTTTGCATCAAATGACATATCAAATTTATGAAGTAAACTTGATTTTCAGAATTACAGCTACTAGGTATAGACCTGTATCAGTATCTTTCTAATACTATTAAATATTGCATAAAGTTTAGGAAGTGGATGGAAAGATTTACTTTTTAGCTCAGTTCAGAGCCGAGATTTGTTTTTTAAATTATTTTAAATTATAGAACAAAATGTGTTCTATAGAATATTAATGGGTATTCTATGTAAGAATATTTCATCTTTAGAGTAAGTTTGGGAGCTACTTAAATTTTAATGTGTTAAAAATGTATTGTCACATACTAGAGGGGAGGTAAGATACTTGTTCTTTCTTAAAACATACCTGACCAGGACTTTTCCCACCTTACCACCTCCAAAAGAAAAAAACAGATTACCTTGAGTGACTGCTATTTCTTATGAAAAATTGATTTCTTTTTAAAAACCACTATAGAGCCAGGTTTGGTGGTGTACGCCTATACTCTCAGCACTTGGGAAGGAGAGGCAGGAAGATTGCTGCGAGTTTTAGCCAACCTGGACTGCATAGCAAGATCCAGTCTCAAAAACCACACCACACCACACCACACCACACCACACCACACCACACCACACCACACCACACCACACCACACAGTACTATAGAAAGCTACAATCATGAATAGGGCCTGAAAGTAATTGTAAGAGTTAGCTTCATAGTAGTTACTCAGGATATAGGGTGTAGGCATGAACTGTTGTCCAGACATTATTAGCACAGTCTTTTCTCAATGAAGAGAAACTAGCTATGTAACTCTCTTAACTATCTTGTGTGTGTATACACACACACACACACACACACACACACACACACACATACACTTTTTTCTCTCCCTACCTCCCCCCTTGGAGACAGAGTCTTATTATGTTGTTCAGGCTGGTCTTGAACTCATTATGTAGCCCAGATTGGCCACCAACTTGTGGCAGTCCTCTAGCAGTGATATTTTAAATATGGGATATTTCTCCCCAGTATTTTGAACCCCTTTAAAAAGCTGTAAATTTGGAGAGAGGGAATATAAAACGGTATTTTTAAAAATCTATTGACTGTTTTAATTCAATATAAAATATTTTTGTTTCTCTGTACATTCATATTTGTAAATAGGATAGAGATCTAGGAGATGAATATGGATGGAAGCAGGTGCATGGAGACGTATTTAGACCATCAAGTCACCCACTGATATTTTCCTCTCTCATTGGCTCTGGATGTCAGATATTTGCTGTATCTCTCATTGTCATTATTGTTGCAATGATAGAAGATTTATATACAGAGTAAGTGCTTATACTTTATTTTTTGTTCTTGAATAGTTTTAATCATTGAAACCTTTTAAATCAATCACAAGTATTTGTTTCTGTTATGTTAGAAATTAAATACTATAAATATTACTATAGACAAATAATGAATAATAACCTTAAGCTATATTTTTTTGTACATTCTAAATCTTACTACTAGCATTACTGAACATTTTGATTGGTTACAGAGTTTATGTTCTGTTACAGAGTTAAGCAGAAGTTAGGTCCAGGATTACACAGTCAGTAAATTAGTACTTAACAGTTCTGTTCAAATCTAGGAGACTGCAGAATAGAAGGATTCTAAAGAATGGTAAAAAGAGTGATGGAAAAGTCATACGAGGTTAGAAAGTAATTGAATGACTGCTTAAATACAAAAGTCCTAAACCAGTATCCTATCTTTACATGGTTTTGGTGCTTTTTTTTTTCTAACAAAATTATTTGCTTGAAATTTTGATTAGAGGTCTTTGAATTGAAAGAAGTTGCACATCCTGTAAAGTAGTCCCGTCACCTTGTAGAGAGCTACAACATCTATACCAAAGATTATCTGGTACATGGGTAGCAGTGGTTCTGATTCAGTTATGATGCCCTCTGTCAGAATGACACTGTTCTCTAGTTGTGTTTCATACCTCTAGTTTAGTTCATAATGTATTTGTACCTACTGTTTCAGGGACAAGCAATAATTCATGTAGAAAGAATAACTCTTTAGTTGTGTATTAAATATTTTGCTGTATGCAAAATTGGTTTTTCCTCTCTTAGGTAGATTCTTTGGGAGTAAGGATTGGGTTTTGACTTACCTTTTAATTCTGAAAGTACTGTACCTACACAAAGAACCTGGCATGTGGGAGGAGCTCAATCAGTGCTTGCTGAATTGAAGCGAATATGTGTTAACAACAAAGTTGTTTTCCTGTAGTTTCTGTTATGTTTCTTTAATATATATAACTTCTGCAATTCACTTATCACAGAAGCTTTAAAATAATTGACCAAACTTAAAACTGCGGAGTTATGGTGAGTAGTTCATAGTTTAGGGAATAACATATTTCAGATAGACTGAATGTTTAATATAAGAAAAATATTTCAAATCTGCCAACAAGTTGTACTTTACATTAAATATTGACTTAAATTCATCACTTGTGAGTTGACACTGACTGTACTATTCAGTTTTATGAATCACTAGAGAATAACTTTTCCTGGAATTTTAAGTTTTTGCTTTGCTTTTCAAGATGTTACTGTTACACTATGACAATTCATTTATAATGCAAGAGCTCTTCCTACAGACTTTCAGATTTTAGAAATAGGAAATGACTCTAATAGATGGTAGTAGCGGGCAAGTCATGTGTTGTTTTTTACTATTATTACTATAAATTGATGTTTCAAGTTTTGTTTATTTGAAGTGAAAGTGATTATTTATAAGTACTAAAGCAGTAAGTGTTACTATAAGAAGGGCTAACGTAAGTGGGGTGTCATATTTTTTACTTTATGTACATTAGCTTCTTTAATCTTCACATCAACTCTAAAGAGTCTGTTATTTCTAAGACAAAGTTAAGCTTGGAGAGGTTGAGTAATTTGAGATCACACAGCTGTTGCTAAAAGATATTAATAATCTGAGATTCAAATTAAGATAATCTTACTGTAGAACTCTTAATTTACTGTTATAGAAATGAAAGTAGCAATAATAACAATGAAGCTGTGACAGAGTGAAAAATGTACACATAAAATTGAGATGAATCATGCCAAAAATGCAGTGATTCTAAAGATAATGTAACATGAGAAATTACTTTGCTTCTGTGATCACCATGACAATCAGAGAGGAAAAAGTATTTTGAGGGTGTGGTTTGTGTCACTGTAGATTCAAATTGTGTGATATTAACTCTTGAGAAGGCATAGCATTGTAACAGTGAGGGTATAGTCGGTATGTGCTGCTGCTGCTGTGCTGAAACTTGGTGGAGAGTAGTAAACTGGTAGCAAGTGTAGGCATAGCCACTGCTCACAGATTCCCTCACTAGTCTCAGTATTGAGGCTGCCTCTATGGACTTTTTAGTGTATATAGAAATGGTTCATCTGGAGGGGGCAGGGTGTGAGTGAAATGCCATAGAATATGAGCAAAGAGGCAAAGGATACGTCTTATTTTTAAGACTGATGGATACTCTACTTGTCTGTGGGGACCTGAAACTTAAATAATGCCTGGTCATCTTGGACCCTCAGTCACACAGGCAGCTCTTTTAAACTCTTCCTGATGATGCTAGGAACTTCTGACTGGAATTAGGCTGATGTTATGCTGAAAGCAGCCTTTCTTGTTTCAGCTTTGTTAGGCCTACGTCAGCCTTAACACACATTCATAAACAGAATGGGACAATTTTGTTAATAGTAGCCTGGAAATGCTTGAAAAACACTTGCAGTGTTTTACTAGATTCTTGAAAAACTAATCAGTTTTTAAAACTGGTAACTTTTGAGATCTGTGATCTTTTAAACTTGAGAATGACAAATCCCTGTTACACTTGAGCTGTATATTGATGGGAATAAAATATTGCAGTATTTTCAGTTATGCATCATCTTTAAGAAAATGAACAAAGGTGTTTGAACAGAATAGTGCTACATATTGGAGGAGTGGTGAGTATCATTACCTGAAGGAAGGAGCAATTAGGGCTTACAGATTAGAGTTAATTGTTGACTTGTGGACCTGTAGATTTTTTGAAAAATCATTTTGACAGCATGAGGGGAAATGATAGGGAAAGTCTCAGTGTTATACCACTGGAAATAATAATGCTTAATATACGATGTCTTGTTTCCATGTTATTTCTAAGCAAGAATCTTAAGCAGTTGAATCAAATTATAAAAAAATTTTCTATTCAATTTTTAAAAATCCATTTTATTCAAGGATGAAAAGAAGAAGAAAAAACTACAACAAAATTTCAAAACATGTCAAACAAGGCTATTCATTTTTTGAAACCAGATGAATATCCTGTTCCATATAATGTACTTGATTTACAGAGTTGCAAAATAGTTTTAGTGCCAGCATCTAATATTTTTGCCAAAGAAATATGAAATATTTGTTCAGAATATATATGAAATTTAACTGAAGATTAGAAAAAATTTTAGCCTGGTATATTTAAGAAGCTTTAATATGCATTCATTCACTAGAGAACATTTTCATGTCTGACAGACTAGGAGGTGTTCTTTCTGTGTTTTTAATTTTATCCTTGAAATTAATCTAATGTAATGGGGGAGACTGATTTTTTAATTGTTGGTTTCCTTATGTTTTTATCTTTTTAGGAGAGGATCAATGCTCAGTACAGCCATATTTGTCTATGCTGCTACATCACCAGTGAATGGTTATTTTGGAGGAAGTTTGTATGCTAGACAAGGAGGTAATTTAGGAATTATCACTATGTATTTTTAATTATAGAAGCTAATATTTTTAAAGAGGTAACTGAAATTTAAAATGGGCAGTACAGCTATTAGAAAATCCTTTCCTGTCTCAGTTCACTTACTTCTACCAGTCTACTATTGTTCTATCTTGTTTTTATAGAATCTTTGCATTTTACTTCCTAAAATTATGAATAATTAACAGATCATTTCCATTGTGAAATTAGACTTGAGGAACATGTCTGAGATGTATTTATTTGAATTACGGTGCTTTGAGTTACAGATTCCTAGATGTGCTCCATGTGAGTACTCCACATAGAGCCTAGCATCATTATAGGCAAATATAGAAACAGGCTGAATGGTATATGATAAAACTTCTGATCAGTGAAAGGAGAATAAGGAAGAGAGCTGTTTCTGTTCTCTTAAACATTTATCAAAGGAACCTTTATATGAATTTCTGTCATTCTATGTCATAATCTCTTGCTGAGAGTACTTTATCTTAAATACTTTTTTGTTCCTTTACTGTTTGATCTGGAAATGTGATGAGGTTCAGGGATCTTAAAGTTCTTTTGTTTTCCCTATAATAATCTGGGGTCAGAAAAATACTGAAAATAGTATATTTGCATATTTTAGCTTATGAATGGTTGTTGAAAGGCCTTAAAATTATATTCCCAAGGTAGACACTTCCTACATGTGATTTTTCACAGCCCATCTTAACCAATATTGGTATCACTAGACTAGGGAGATTGATGGATTATGTCATAACATATGATCATTTAAAATCCTGTTTGCTGTGTTCAGTGGTCCTACTAGACTTAGTGGTCAGTACCTTCTATATAGCTAGTTCTATGAATTGCCTATGGATTTCTGACTATTTGAGTTAGATATTCAGTCTCTAAATTCTACCTCCAGATGTGGGAAACAAGTCCAGGCATATAGGGGCTTCATCTAAGGAGCTAAGGATGCATAAGGTAATTAGTGCTTTGGATTTGACCAGAAAACTAGTTAGGCTGAAAGTGACTTCCAAAAAAAGTCTCTTTAAAATAGGAAATGTATTCATCCTTGAACATAAATTTACTTTTAGTTCAATTGCAAATTAAGAACACCCAGACCACTTTCTTTTTCTGTATTTATTCTTGAAAACTAAAAATTCAAGCTTGATGTAGGATTGTGAAATTTCTCCAAATATAAAGATTATATTCTGATTGATCCCTGAGAAAGTCTGATCATGTCTGATCACATCCTAATAATTTGTCTGAATAGTCCTGGAAAATCAGTACAAACCTAAGATGTAGAGAGCAATGAGAGGGAATGAAAAATTTTTAATGTCAGGATTTGAACTTTGGTAGAAGTCAGAGTCTCCCTGCTGTAAGCCCAATTCAAAGCCAGGGTTTGACTAGATCTCTAATTGTGTGGGGAACTGGATATTCCAATGCTGGAATTGAAAGAGTTAGAACTTTATATAGAGGACAGCAAAAGTTTGGGTACTATTATGGAAGTTTTTCCTATAGAATTTTCTCTTTAAACCCTATTGCTTATGATTGTGGGGTTGAATTTCAATAATCCAATTTTAAATATTTGCATTCTGTTCCTAAGCTATGTGAAGATGTTTTTCCAGCAGCAGTGCACTTGCTTGTACACTCTGCTATAGTAGAAAGACAGTTCAACTGTCTATTCTCCTTGTAGATGTGATGTGATTTTAAAATTTTTATAATACAGTTAAATATTTCTTCCTTTGGTTATTTGAATAATAGATGCTTTGTGAAATTTGACTATGTAGAGGGACAAAGAAATAATAATTCTTTTTTTTTTTTTTTTTGTACCGGGGATTGAACTCACAACCTCACACTTGCCAGGCAGGTGCTTATGCAGCTGAGCTAAATCCCCAGTGAAATAATAATTCTTTACAGTTCTGATTCCTGAGAGTAATCTTATAAAACACGTTCTATTGTTTTTTCTCTCAAACACAGAAATGCTTCTAAATATATAGTTATAATTGTAGAGATAAGGATAAATTTTCGAAATCACCTCACTCAAGGATTCAAAACAAAACAAAACAATTTTAAGCAGTATAATCCTTTTTCAAATGAAAGCTTACATGAAACTCTGACATGTAAAACTGTGGAAAGCAGACTTGTTATGGTTGAGCAGATCAAGGAGACCTGAGATTTTTCTTTATCACTGACTTCATGGGCATGTCAGAAGTTCTAGAACTCTAGGTAATAGTTTGAAAACTCTGATTTGGTCATATGATAGCCCAGAGAGAGAGTGGCATTTCAAAATTCACTGCAGTGGGATTGAAGAATCAGGACAAAAATATTTTATGACAGGTTACTGTTTTTTTGCAGTAATCTACCTCAAAAGCTATTTCTGTTTCAGATATTAAAAAAGCTGTACAGGTCTTTATTAGCTATTGGTTTGGAACAGTTTCATATATCAAACTTCATGTTCTTGGTGTTAAAATTTAAAATAAATTATTTGGCCATAGATACTTATATTTTAAACATTAAAGCATCTTTGCCTGGCTCTGGTTTTATGCTTTTCCTTCTCTTTCAGGAAGGAGATGGATAAAACAGATGTTTATTGGGGCGTTTCTTATTCCAGCCATGGTGTGCGGCACTGCCTTCTTCATCAATTTTATAGCCATTTACTACCATGCTTCGAGAGCCATACCTTTTGGAACAATGGTAAGTTGCTTGAATCTTGCTTATAAACTGAATATGTATAAACATTCTAATATGAGGCCTACTCTCTCCAGAGTACCTCTGATTGGGTGTTTTGATGGTTTCAGCAAATTCTTACTCAGTCCTGGAAAGTTAGGGGAGGAAAAAACTGTTGTTGTTGACCTCCATAAGGTTAGTTACATTTAAGCCTCTAATTGCTCCTCCTTACTGAGTCTGTAAGTCAGTAAAATGAGAAATTGACATTAAGTATGACAAAATAAAGTACTATAGCTTTGAAAATGGTGACTATATTTTACAGAGAGAATAATGACCTACAAAGAAACATGAGTGTTTTAGGGTGATAGGTGAGTAGAGGAGTAGGAAGTAAAAGCTGTCTAACACAGTTTTAAATTAACGTCCCATTCAACATTTATGCTAATTAATTATATTTCTATAGATATTAAAATCCTTTTATATATCTTAGTTGTAATCACAGTCTTTGAAATGTTTTGGATTGTTGAAATACATGAAAATTAGAACAAGATGTAATGGTGTTCTACATAGTCTCCTAATTCTTCCTGTTGTTTTTTGCTAGAAACAGAATTTTAGACCCAGAATAGGCGTCAGTCTTAATGTATCCTTGTGTACATATGTACGGACATATATGCAGATTGCATGGTGGTTACTACCATTAAGAGGTTAATTAAGGTTATATAGGTAGTTTAGAGCTGCAACTAGAAACCATATCTTTTTGTGAATTTTTGTTGTCTAGGAGTTATCACATGGTTTCACAGAAATTCCACAGAAGTTTGGTTGTTTTACAGTCTACATTTTTTCCACGATATCTTTTTTCCCTCAGGATATCTTGAATATACATTTTTACTAAATCATTAATACTGTTCAGTTAGTAAGGAGTTGTGAATATTTTGAAACTTGCTTCAAAAATGAATTTCTTTTCAAACCAAAGGAAGTGATAATGATTAGGAAAGCGTAAAGTAAGTAATCGCATCTGGACTGGAAAAAAATGTGCTTCGTAACAGCTGTGGGCCATCAGAAAGTACATATAAAAAGTTGAATTTCTTCTTAAAGATGACCTGCTGAACAAATGTAAGATTCTGATTCCATTGTTTTTCTCAAAAGCTTTGAGTTTGATGTTGCTAAAATTTGTATTTCAACATAGTTTTATTTGGCTAAAATTATAAATATAATGATTTTATAAAGGGGGTTTTAAATATTCGGTGTAATTTGCCTTTAGGTAATTTAATAATTACTAATTATTAGAATATGAATATTACTCTATACTGAGCCAGGGCAAGTTTATAAAATTGATCTTTTGTGAATAAAAGACTGCTGGCACCTAGCAGGCTCCTATAATATCATGTTCTTAATTTGCATTCTAATGAAGGAATGTTGCATGAAAGGCATTTTGCTGACCTTAAGTTTTTAAGCAGGTGTGTGATTTAACACCCTTACCCCCCATTTAAAAGGAATTTGTGATGAATGTTTAACCTACCTAGGTCGTTAAGTCTTAACTATTTCTTTGTATTTCTAGTCATTTAACTTGTTGATTTTATGAGGACAAGGGTTATTTATTTTCATAAACTCAATGGTTCTCACCCTGGGCGCACAATGGAATCACTTAGAGATTTAAAAAATTTCTGTGGTCGGGGCACCGTCCCCAGCCAATTAACCTGTCCAGTGTTAAATGCAATCTCTGGTGTTCACATGATGCCAGATCAGGTCTCGCCCTCTAGGGATGGGTCCTTTAGCTAAAAGATACCTGAACTATAGGTACCATGTATCTGAGAAGCCAATGCCATCCTAACTTAGTACCCTCTTCTGAAAACCATAACGTGCTATCTTCTTGAATGGTTTTTGCCAAGGCAAAACCATGTTCCCTACTGTCCCCTGTTCCTTTGATCTCTAGGACATCAGGCCCTTTATCCAGATGGTCTTCACTTTAATTAGTTTTATTAAAGTGTTCATAGTTGGCAATTTGATATAACTATAGCGACTTAAGCTTCTGAATTCTAGAGACATGAGATAAAGATTTTCTCCACTTTTGATATGGAGTTCAGTTAGAATACTGCTGGTGTTACAGGACTAGTCTGAAATAAGATGAAAAGTGGATAGACTGCTGGGCGTGGTGGCACACACCTGTTCTCCTAGCACTGAGGAGTCTGATGGAGGGAGTCACCATGAGTTTAGGTCTCATCTGAACTATATAGTGTGTTCAAGGCTAGTCTGAACTACATAGCAAGAACTGCATAGCAAAAAGTGAATGAGGTTTGTCTTTGGACCCTAACTTCTCTACTTAGGCATACACAATTATATATTAGATCATTAAATTTAATAAGACCATTAAATCCATGTCACATTAAACATGTTCAGTAATAATCTTAGAAGCTTAATAAAAGATAAAGAACCACTGATAGAGTTTTGCAATGATATTCGGAACTAGTATCTAATGTCCTATGTTCAATACATGGTACCTAGATTCAGGACTACGTAGAGAGGCAAAAGAGCATTTAGATAAAAAATGAATGAGACTGTTCAAAGATCTATAAATCTCTTCTGAAGTTGGAGTGGTCTAACAGAGATAACTAGAGAATGAGAGAAACAACACTTGAAATAAAGTAGTTCTGGGAAAATAAGAAGGATCTTTTTCTTTTGTAGATTTGCCCAATGATATTTAGGTATTATGCCCTGAGGGTTTGGCTCTATGAGAGTTACTTGGGGATGAGAATGGATTTGCCAGAATGTTCAGCATGAAGTCTTTTGTAAGCTGTAAATCTTAGATCCTTCGTATGATGTAAGCTTTCAAAGGACAAAGAACCAAGTTGAGTTTTACAGTTTACAAAATCAGGGTAGCATGACAGCTAAACACTTTTCTACTCAAAACAACATTCAGCTCAGCACGTAATCATAAACCTTTGACTTATCTTTATGATTTTGCCTTTTAATGAGTAGAAATTAATAAAGGAAAAATAATAGAGGTGGTCTGTTTGTCACCTTAAAACCTGTTTTAGTATAGGATGGAAATTTGTCCAGAATCATAAACATGCCACAGGCTTAAAAATCACATTTCACAGAGATTAAGGGAAGTGCTGTCTTGTGATCCAAGTTTTGATCTATAACTGGGAAAATGATTTAAGAATTAGAGATTCTCAAAAATGAAATTCATGATATGGGTTCAGAACTAAATGGATACTAAGATTAATGGATAGGTACTACTTTGTGGTAAAGATTACAAAGCAATATGTCTCACGGGTGATCAGAATAATACAGAATTCCCAAGCATGAAGGAATAATAAAGATCAAAATAGTATTTGGAAAACCCCCTTATTTAAGTTGAACTGTTGACAAATGTTATGGAAAACAATATAATTTTGTACAGATTTTCTATACTAAAGGCTCATTATGTAGGATCAGCAAGATAGCAGTGAAAGAACAATGGGTCCATCTCATTCTTCCTCTTTGGGTTTTTCTTCAAATAAAATATCCTTCATTTAAAAGTAAGAGGAAAAATTCTCTTGATAAGAAGAAAATGAAATCTAAGCTAGGTCAGGCAGTTAATTGTAGGAGAGGAGTCAGCTAATTTAGCTGCATGTCGCTTTGAACATATAAATAACCATGTAGAGGTAAAGAGCTCATATTGATAATGTCGGCATGTCTCCGTAAGGCAGACGTGTTATCAGATTGGACACAGGCAAACGTACCATCTGGGAGGAAGCAGAAGTAAGTGGATTCTGCTTTTCAAAATGTAATGAAGGTGATGTTGACAAAGTAAGATTTTATAATGGATTATTAAAATTTATTTTTTAAAAAAATCATTACCATTGGAAGCCAATAGGGATTAATTAAAGCAAAAATGCCTGATTAACTTTATTTACTCTTTTTGGTAGGTGTTAGTAGAATAACAAAGAATATAAAGTGTCTTACTGGTCAAGATAGGAAAAGGTGGCCAAAATAACAATTATAGAATATTGGGATATTTCTGTTCTTTTTTTTTTATGGTACTGGGGAGCGAACTCATGGCCCCATGCTTGCCAGGCAGTCGCTGTGCCACGAGCTATACTCCCCGCCTGAATACTGGGGTATTAGCCATAGTATATCATATACTATCCTTTAGCAGAATATGATATATATTCTTGACTCTGATTTACTCAAATGGTTATTAATAACTTAGATAAAAACTTAGTGATCTGCTAAGTTGAAAAAGAACCGGAGACCAGGGAGGAAACTGGTAACATGGAATGCTGAAAACAGCATCTCAACATACCCTAGCTGACTGAAATGATGTGCCAGATGTTGAAAGATGAATTATAATAGATAATCATGTATTTGTAACATACTTTGTATTTTGCAGAGCATTTTTGCACTCATTATTGCACTCATTATTGCACTCATCTAGTTTTCAGAAGAACTCAAAGAAGTAGCATTAGATGTATGGTCATACCTGTCTCACAGGGCAAAAAAAATTAAAGACTTCCAGATAGTGATCACCTCAAAATCATGTTTTCTTTGTTGTTGTGGTTGTGAAGATAGGTTCTTTTCCTTCATTGGGAACTTTTGGTAGTCTACGTTTTTTTTTTTTTTTTCTGTTTTTCCCTTTTATAAAAGGAATCCTACTTTATTTCTGAGAGCAGCAGGCAGCCCCTGGACAATTGATTTTTCCTTTTTTCTTTGGATGTTTTGTAGCTATGTTTAGGTAAAGTTAACATACATTGCATATATAAAGTATATCATTTGTTTAGTTTTAACACATGCACACATTTATGAAACCATCATGCAAGTGAGGGAGAGGAAGAGGAAGAAGTTTTCTATCACCTTTGTAACTTATCCCTTTCTTCCTTTTGCTCTCCTTTCCCCATCCCTTGTTAGCCTGTTTTCTCTTATCATAGCTTAGCCTCCATTACCTGGAACAGTGGTGGCAAACCTATGGCACATGTGTTACTTGTTTTTCTTTTAGGACAAAAGACGTTAATGTATGAGTTTTTGTTTTGTAAACTAAGAACCTCAATCTTCAGGTTTAATTGCAGTGTTGGGACTTTGCAATAAATAAGGGGGTTTTTGGTTGCAGTTTGGGCACTTGTCTCTAAAAGATGGGCCATTGTTAACTAGAACTTCATTTAAATGGAATCATACAGTTTGGGTTTTTTTTCTTTTTCACTCAAAAATTATTTCGAGAGTTGTTAATGTTGTTGAGAAGTATGTTCATTACATGTGTATACTGTATTATGGTTTTCCATTCACACAGTAATACACAGATTTTTTTTATGGTTTTCAATACTTACAAATCAAGTTGCTATGATTCTTCATGCATAATTCTTTGTGCACACAAATGTTTTCATGTCTCTTAGATAAATAATTAGGAATGCAATGGTGGAGTCATATGCAGTTTAAGCTTTCAAGAAATCTGCTTAACTTTTCCAAAGTAGTTTTGCCATTTTTCATTTCCACCAGTGTTTTATGAGAGTTCTGGTTGTTCTGCATCAACGCCAGCATTTAATATTGTCAGTCTTTTTTTTTTTAAGTCATTCTAGTGAGTGTGTAGTGTTGGTTCATGGTTTTCATTTCCTCAGTTACTAATCAGTTTGTTTTAGATCTTTTGGTTTGTATATTTGCTATCAGTGGAATGTTTAAATCTCTCACCCATTTTTTTGATAGTTTATCTTCTCATTCAGTGGAGTTTTAAAAATGTGTATATATATTGTAAATACAAGTCCTTAGTCTTATAATTATTTTGCAAGTATATAATATTTTGTGGTTTGTGATTTTATCTTACTGAGTTTCTTTTGGAGGGCAAATATACTAAAGTTTGAAAGCCATTTGATGTATGTCTTCTTTTCTAGCTTGTGCTTTTTCTGTCGTAGTTAAGAAGTCTTGCCAAAGCTGAGATCACCAAGTTTTCCTTGTGTGCAGTCTTCTACAAGTTTTATAGTTTCTTGCTTGTACATTTAGGTCTGTGATCCATTTTTTATTAATTTAGTAAATTTATTGTCAAAAGTTTTATTTTGCTTATGACTGTAACACTGTTTTAGCACATTTATTGGAAAGATTGCTATTTTCTAGTTGAGCTGCCTTAGCACCTTTTAAAACCAATTACTGATTAATTATATATATAGATTCATTTCTGGGTTTTCTGTGGTGGTTCATTGGTCATATTGTTTTATTTTTATGCCAGTGCCATACTGTTTTGATTATTGTTGCTTTATAAATCTTGAAATCAGTTCTTTTTTAAAGTCGTTTTGTTTAAGGAAAAAAAAGGCTTTTTTGTATTCCTCTATATCTATATCTGCATATCTATATAAAGTTTAGAATTAGCTTATCAATTTCTACAAGAAGCCGGCTGGAATTTTGATTTGGATTGCCTTAAATATACCTCTGGTTAGGAAAAATTATCATCTCAATATTGAGTCTTGCTTTGTGAACTCAGTAATATATGTTTCAACTTATTTACCTATGTTTGTTTTAAGCAGCATCTTGTAGTAGATGTTAGTCTTAAGATTTTTGTGTTGTATTTCTTCTGTTGAGTTTATCCCCAAGTGTTTTATATTTTTATGCTGTTTATGCATAGTATCTTTTAAATTTCAGAATCTGATAATATATTGCCAGCATATTAAAAATAGTTTTTGAATATTAGTTTTATATTTTGTAGTAACCTTGCTGAGTTCACTTAACTAGTCTTAGTTGCTTTATTTTAGTCTTTTACGTAATCAAAATCCCTGTGAAGAAGAGTTTTCCTTTTGCTAGCCAATATCCTGTCTGAACTCTTCCCTCCTCGGGCCTTCTTCCCCTACCTTTTGTTTTCCCTTTCCCTTTTCGTTTCCATCAATCTTCTCAGTACAAGTGGTGAGAGCAGGCATCCTTGCTTTGTACCCGGTTTGGGGGAGAAGTGTTTGGTTTTGTTCTTTAAAGTAAGATGTTAGCTGTAGGTTTTTTTGGATGACCTTTATCAAGTTGATAAAGTTTCCTTCCATTTGTAGTTTGCTGAGAATTTTTGTTGGGAATGGATGTTGGATTTTTCAGAAGTTTTTTTTTTCCCCTTCCTCTCTGCCTGTCTTCTCCCTGTCTGTCTGTCTGTCTGTCTGTCTGTCTGTCTCTTTTTCTTTTTGTCTTTTTGAGCCAGAGTCTCGCTATGCAGTTCAGGCTGGCTTTGAGCTCACTGTGTAATCCAGGCTGACCTCAGACTTGCAACAGGAGTGCGCCACCAGGCCCGGCCCTCTTTGAGACAGGGTCTCACTATATAGTGTCGGCCAGCACACCCGGCCTATCTCTTTTGAGACAGGGTCTCACTATATAGCTCAGGCTCACTATGTAGCCCAGGTTGGTTTTGAACTCATAGTGTTATCCTGCCTCAGCCTCCTGAGTGCTGGGATTATAGGCCTGTGCCACCACACCTGGCATGTTTGGCATCTCTTGAAATGGTGATGAATAGAACTGATTATTTTCTAATTTTAAAACAATCTTACATTCCTTTAATAAACCTCAATTTGTCATGATATAGTATCTATTTTATATATAGTTAGATTCTTCTTGCTAAAATTTGTTATATTTTTCATCTGTATTCATGAGAAGTGTTGCTCTAGTTTTCTTATATATGTTTTTCTTGGTAAGACTGACTTTATAGAGCTGATTTTTCACTTCAGAGCTAGTGTTTACCGTACTACCAAAATAACTCAAGACACTGAATGCTGAATTATATATTACCATGCTGAAAATCTCTGAATAAGATAGATGGCTTCTTAGTTGTATTGTGTCTGAGTTGGTGATGCTCTGGTTAGTGGATCTAGAGTTTGAAATGCTTGAATAAAGGCTAAATTTTATATAGAGACCTAGAGTCATACAGTTTATCAGTTAGAAAAGGAGTGGTAGAAGTCATGTAATGTGAACAGGTGTTGAGGAAATACTTAAATATATTAGCTGACAAGATTGATATTTTTTGAGAATCATCTTACCTACAAGCAGTTACTAACCGTCACCTCCTTTAGCAATCCAAAGTCATTACATCTTGGGCTGTCATTTTCCTTTCCAAGCCATTCACACCACAGATTCCTAAAAGACCAGTCTGGAAGGAAAGACAAAACTAAGTGATAGCTGTATTTCTGGTTTTAGACTGCAGTTGAGAAGAATTGACTAGTTGATAGATCTGTGGGGTATTAAGTACTTATGTACAGTATTTTATTTCTAACTCATTAATTTTGTAGATGGGGCAACCCTCCACATGGAATAAGTCTTTCCTCTCCTCACTGCCTGCCTTCACTCTCCTTCTGTCCATGAATTGTGACACAAGGGCCAGCTAGTGGTAAACCTTGTATTGGTTTGAGTTCTGAGATTTCACCAGTGTATTAGACCAATGACTTTTGAACTTGTAGCTGGTAAATTTCATTTTTAAATGAAACCTTATTGTGGAATCTCAGTGTAGAAGACAGATATAAATATGATTCTGTGTAAATATAGTTTGCAAACCCAGTATCATTCTGAATTTAATGAGAGCAATACAGTTTTGATGAATACAAATCTAGTACTAAGGTTATAAGTAACAGGTCAGATGTATCTTCAGCTACCATTTTCCTCAGTTGGATGTCTGTATTTGAGGAAAATCGTGACTTTGATTTTTTTTAAAATAGCTTTCTTTACAGTCTCAGGGAATTCTTTAAGTAAAGTTATCTACAACTTGGAACATAAAGGAGTAGGGAATTGGTTCCACAGTTTAATCACTGTAATTTCTAACAAACTGCTCACATTTTAAAATCACATATATAGTTTTACAAAGGGGTATTTTTTAAACAAGTGCTAAACAATGAATAATATCTTCATGAAACTGTTGGTAAGTTATTTTATTGATTCTTGGGTGAAACGTGCACAGAAGGCTAACTGTACCCTTGTTTATCTGTAGGACTTTTGCTTGTTAACTTTGGAGAGCAAATATGTCCAGTCTAATTGGGATGGTAGATGGAAGGAAGAACAAAAACCAGCCTTTCTAATCAACGACATTTACCAAAAGTTCAAAATACATATACAGTGATAGCTGGGGAAACGTTCTGTGGCTTGTTTGAAAATGAGTCAGTCTGGCAAAGATATCTCTTGTATTAAAATTTGGTATAGAATTCATTCAGTTTTATATATTTTAATTACAGTTAGAATTTTAAAAAAGTTTTTTTGTTTCAAATGCTCATAGAATTCTTGAAGCTCTGGGATCTGAAAGTTCCGTGGAGCACTTTGAAAGCCTTTCTTCTAGACTGTGTTATTCCACATAGGAATGTTAACTTCACGTTCTCTTTTAATTCTCATTTGAAATTAGAGTTCTGATAAAGGGAAAATACAAAGGTCTTTGTTAGTGTGTTAAAGTTAATAGTGATGTGTTAAGCAACAAGTAGGAAAGTTTATAGTAATGTATTATGTAACAAGGAAGTCAAAAGCAAAAATTGAGATAAAATTTACCCCTACATAGGTATGAGATGTGTGTACAATTATAATATTTAAAACATGTTAAAATCACCTGTTTTTCACCTTTCACATACTCTTGTTAATGAGAGTATAAATTTACATTCTTTTGTTGGAACTGGGAATTCCTAATTCTGACCTTTAAATTGGGAGTGTTAGAGCTCTTTTAACTCACACACTTATGTCTGTTTTATCTGAAAGGAAGATGATGATATTCTTCGGCTTATTTACACACACACACAAATGTGATGAGAGTTTTCACTAATGCTGTCTTAAAAGAAATTTTACCTTTTGATCACCGTGGATTGCTTGTTTTACCCCATATGTTTTTATTGCTCTTAATTTCTTCAATTTTCCTTCACCTTTTCTAAAAGTCAGAATCCCAAAGTATAACTGAACTTTTAGAGGTATTTCAAATTTGTTTTAAAATTCAGAGTGACCTTAACTAGATTCTGATCAGAAAAGAATTTGTATGTCTCTTCATACCATATTTAATAAAAACCACAAAAATGGTTTTCGAATTGTTTATTTTGATTCTAGGATCTCTGTATGGCCTTCTGTACATTTTAAAAATATAAGTAATGACACATCTATGCTTAGAATGAGATAAGCTACTTTTGTTAGGGTTCTAAGAAGTGTAGAATAGAAAAGATCTTGGGCTTGGAGGCTGGTAGATCTCTTTTGAAATTTTAGACTACCTACCAGCCACGTGACCATGGAAAACTACCTGGCTTCTAAGAGTCTCATTTTCTTCATGTGTAAACTAGGGAAATTATGTGTATAAAGCTCTTTGGGTGTAATAAGGAGCAAAATAAAAACAGACACATAAGTTGGTTATAATGATTAAAGATAAAATAAAAAGTAGAAATGTTCAAAGCTGGCAGAAAAAGAAGAGAATAAACATCCATTAATAGACAGCAAAGTAGACAGTATGGAGAAGCAAAAAAGGGGGAAGAAACAGTTCTGTTTACATTTGATTCTGTTCTAATATTTTTATTAGTATGTATTATATGCAATTTTAGCCCTTATCGAACTTAAACATTTTTTTGGTGATCAAATTGTGTTCAAATTTTAAGTGTCTTTTATTTGTTTTATATTAGTATTACATTCTCTGAGTAATTACACAAGTTTTTATTTAACTCACAGGTGGCTGTTTGTTGCATCTGTTTTTTTGTTATTCTTCCTCTAAATCTTGTTGGTACAATACTTGGCCGAAATCTGTCAGGTCAGCCCAACTTCCCTTGCCGTGTCAATGCTGTGCCTCGTCCTATACCGGAGAAAAAATGGTAAAGAGAATCTGCAGTTTATGTGATTGTTTCTTACAGTATATGCATTCTTAAGGCTGTTGTGTACATACCAAATTTAGAACTGGCATGTATTTATAAGAATGACTGTCTTAAATTTGAGGTTAAGAATTTGTTCATTTTAATTTTTCTATCCATCTACCTTGTTAGGAGTAGTAATGTTATATCCTATTTCACTTTCTAAATATTCATGACTTTTATAAGTTAAATGCTTTAATAAGCATAATAGCATCCAGAGAAGTATGAGAGAGGTAAAGCTGGAAGGACTTTATTAGGTCTACCAATCAAATTTGACCTGCTGCCTGTTTTTTGTACATAAAGTTTTATAGATTAAAAAAATCAAAAGATGGAAAACAATATTCCATGCAATGCTGACCCAAAAACGAATAGGAGATGCTATCCTGTTTTTAAACAAAGTGGACTGTAAGCCTGAATTGATCAGGAGAGTCAAAAGGACTCTAAATATGGGCTAAGGGAACAATTCTTAGGAAGAGATAACAATTACGAACATAAGCTCCGGACAGTGGTACACCCAGCTCCATAAAACAAACACTACTGGACATAAAAGATCAGATAAACATTAATACCGTTATAGTGGGAGGCCTTAGTAAACCACTATCACAAATAGATAAGTAAACAAAAAATCAGAGCTGAACCAAACTTTGAACAAAGAGACTTCATAGATATATGACAGAGGGTTCTGCATAACAGCAACAGAATATACATTTTTTGGGCAATGAAAACATAGACCACATACTGGCCAAAAAAATGTGCTTTGGTAAATGCAAAAGAATCAAAATTTTGCCATGCATATTATCAGATCATAGTGCAGTGAAATTAGAAATCAGTGGCAAAAGGGTATCACAGAAATTATACAGATGAATGAAAATTAACACACTCTTGAACAATCAAAGAGCCTCAGAAGAAATGAAGGAAAAAATAAGACAATTCCTAGAATTAAATGATAATGCCAGTATAACGTGCCAGAACTTACGAGACATAGTGGAAGAAGTCCTAAGAGGGACATTTATAGCTATGACTGCCCAAATCAGAAAAACAAAATCAGCCCAAATAAATAACCTATTAATGGATTTCAAGATCCTAGAAAAACAGTCCAAATCTAGAGTTAGTATAAAGAAGAGAACTATAAAGATCAGAGCAGAAATCAGTGAAATGGAGACTTAAAAAAAATAGAATCAATAAAACCAGCAACTAGTTCTTTGAAAGATTAAACAGATAAATCATTAGCCACACTTTTAAAAAAAGAAGGAAAATCACAAATTGATGCCATTAGAAACAAAAAAGTTACAATCACAGTGGACACTGCTAAAATCCAGATGATTAATAACTACTTCATAAACCTGTATAAATTATACATCTATAAATTAGAGAATCTATAAATTAGAGAATACAAAAGAAATGAAGAAATTCCTAGATACATGCAAATTACCAACTGAACCAAGGAGCCTTAAAAATCCTGAGTAACCCAATAATGGGGATCGTAATTGAAACAATAATAAAATTGAAAGGGAAGAAGTTCTTTCAAGGTCATTCTTGGACTCTAGCATTAATTACCCTGTTCTTAAGTGTCCAGAGAGAAAAGGAAACTACTGGCCAGTCTCTAATGAATATAGGTGCAAAAATCCTCAACAAGACACTGGCAAACTGAATGCAAAAAATCACCAAAAAGATCATACAACATGATGAAGTAGGCATCACAGGGATGGATGGTTCAACATGCACAAATCAATAAATCATCCGTACATAAACAGAAGCAAGGACAAAAATCACGTAATCATTTAAATGGATGTGGAAAAAGCCTTGGACAAAATCCAACATCCATTCATGATTTTAAAAAGCTGTGAAGAAAATAGGTATGGAAGGACCTTATTTCAATCTGATAAAAGACTTTTATGACAAACCCAATGCTGACATATGAAAAGACTGAAGGTTTCATTCTAGGATCAGGAACAAGAGAAGGAAGTCCACAGTTTCCATTCCTGTGCAACATAGTTTTTGAAAAATTAACTAGAGCAATCGGGCAAGAGAAAGAAAGAAAAGGATACACAGGAAAGGAAGAAGTCAAAGTATTGCAGGTGACATGATCCTCTACTTATAAGACCTAAAACATACTACCAAAAGTCCTAGAATTAATAACCAAATCGAGCAATGCAGTGGGATGCAATATTTAACACACAAAAATCAATACTGCTTCTATACACTTAATAATGAGCTCACTGAGAAAGAAATTAAGAGAACAGTTACCATTCACAATAAAATCAAGAAAAATCAAATATTTAGCAAGAATTAACCTAACCAAAGAAGTGAAAGACCTCTACAGTGAAAACTACATCACTCTGAAAAATGAGATCAAAGAGGACATCAGGAAATGGAAAGATAGCCCATGCTCCTGGGTAGGTGGAATCAATGCAGTCAAAATGGACATACTTCCAAAACTGATATATGGATTTGAGCAATTCCAATTAAAACACCAACATCATTCCTTACACATCTAGAGAAGAGTCTTAAAATTCATGTGGAACCAGAGAGACCTGAAATAACAAAAGCAATTCTAGGTAACAAAAGCAAAGCAGGAGAAATATAATACCATATTTGAAGTTACATTACAAAGATAGAATGATAAAAACAGTATGGTACCAGCACAGAAACAGACATGTGGATTAATTTAATAGAATAAAGGAAGCAGAAACAACTCCAAACATATTCAGCTGTTTGATGTCTGACAAAGGGACCAAAAATATACACTGGAGGAATGAAACCCTCTTTTATAAATGGTGCTGGGAAAATTGGATATCCACATGCAGATTGAGTTTAGAGCCTTAGATCTCACCAGGTACTAAACTAAAATCAAAATAGATAAAAAGTTTAAATGTTAAAGCACAAACAGTCTGCTGGAAGATAAAATGCCTCTTGAAGGGATAGGCCCAGGTAAGGACTTTCTGAACAACCCCAGTGGAGCAAGAAATACTATCAAGAATCAACAAATAGGATCTTATCAAATTAAAAAACTTCTGCACAGTGAACAACCAACAGAGTGAAGAGACAACCTACAGAATGGGAAAACATTTTTTTTGACCAGGTAGTCTTTGGATAGAGGATTAGCATCTTTAAATACATGAAAAAGGGGGTGGGATTTAGCTCAGCTGCATAAGTGCCTGCCTTGCAAGCATGTGGTCATGAGTTCGATACCCAGTACCGATTTAAAAAAAAAAAAATTCAGCATTTAAAATGCAAATTAAAATAACTGTGTGATACTCCAGAAAGAATGGCAGTCATGAAGAAATCAAATAATAAATGCTGGAGAAGCTGTGGGGAAGGAGGACCCGTCTGCAGCATTGGTAGGAATGTAAACGAGTACAACCACTATGAAAATTTATAGTGCATCTTCAAAAAACTAAGAACAGAAATCCTATTTGATGTAGCTATTCCCCTTCTAGGAATGGTCCCAAAAGACAAAGTCATCCTATTACAGTGATACAGGCATATCCATGTTTATAGCAGCACAATTTATAATAGCTAAGTCTTGGAAACAGCCTATGTACTAATCGGCAGATGAATGGATTAAGAAAAAAATGTGGCATTTACACTATGGAGTACTATTTTGCCATAAAGAGCAATACACTTTACGCATTCATAGATATATGAACACACCTTGAGATCGTAACATCAAATGAAGTAAAACAGACACACACACTTAAATGTTGCATGGTTTCTCTTAAAGTGAAATCCAAAGCGAAGAACAAAATAAAAGATAATTTTAAAAAGTAGAAATAAATGTTTTGCAAATGCAAGTAGACCAAGAGTTGGAAGGGACAAGGAGGGATGGGGTGGGTAAGGGCCAGAAAAGAATTGTGTATGTACATGTACTAACTCTTTTCCATAATCATTAGGTACTGCCAACATGTACTAATAAATTAATTTTAAAAAAAGTATCCAAACCCTTCCGAATGAAATTAGAACATTGAATATTATGTTGGTTTATGTTATTCTGCTTTTGTTATTTTCCTAGTTTGTTTTGTTTCCATAATTCTTAATAGCAGAGAAAAACAGAACAATCTTACTATACATTTGTTACATTTGTCATCTCATAAGAATAGCCGAATAGGCTATATTTATAAAAAATATATACAGTGCACACACTCTTAGATATTTTACTACGTTACAAATACAGCATACATTCTAGCTGTTACACAAATAGGTAAAGATTATTCTTTTTATTTCCTACATATGAAGGCATAAAGACATGCATAGAACTAAAGGTTAACTAAATTAGTCCCTAAGCCAGACATGATGGTGCACACCTGTAATTCTACCACTCTGCGAGGCTGAGGCAGAAGGATTACAAGTTTGAACCCAGCCTAGGCAACTTAGTGAAACTGTCTCTCAAAAAAATGACTGGAGTCTCAGCAACAAGTAAACAGTAACTAAGATGCACATAAACAAACAAGATGTCATTCAATAGGTAAATGGATAAACAACTTGTCTTACGTCCACACAATGTAGTATTACTCAATAATTAAATTTGCTATCAAAACACACACACACACACACACACACACACACACACACACACACACACACGACTGGAGATGTAGCTTAGTGTGAAGACCTTGGGTTAAATCCTCGTAGTTTAATGGACAGTGATATGTTCTACTTTTAAAGAAATTGGCCCTATTTTTTTTTTTTTTTGGTACTGAGAATTGAACTCACAACCTCACGCTTACCAGGCAAGCGCTTGAGCCACTGAGCTAATTCCCTGGCCCTGGCCGTATTCTTTTTCTGTCCTTAGATTGGTGCTTATGAGAGGCTTTGGCTAGACATTTTTTGAGCCTTTTTTCAACTGCTTTTTTTTTCTAAGTCAGTATTAGACTTTTAGTATTATACTGATGTTTCATCTCATTACTGGGAAGGGTAATATTAACAAAAAAGCATAATCAGAAATAAAAAAATGTTTCTGTTGGTCGCCAGGTAGGAGTAGTGAAGGAGAGAAGTGAACAGTACTTTCTCATCAGTGATGGGTCACATTTAGCTGTATTAAGGCTCTTGTGTATCTTCATTTTAAAAAATCACATGGGAACCAAAAATTTGAATACTAGATCTGCCTTTTAGTGACTATGTGACCTTGGGTGGATTATTTAACCTCTGTGGGTCTTGGCATCTGGTAAAAGAAAGAGAACTAGATTAAATGGTTTTTAAGTTTATTTTTCAGCTCTCAGTTTTTAAAAAAACTTTTCTTCTTAGTATTTTAGTTTGTTAACCATTTGTAGTTTAGAGTCTTGCTGAGCAGACTGCTGAGCAGGGTACTGGGAGTACCCAGATGAATAGCTTCCACCTGCCAGCATGTATAACCTAGAAAATGTCATGTTGGTAATTAGTTACAGTGTATATGGAGTGCTGCAGTGAAGTTATTCAGGAGGCCGTGGAAGAATAGGCCAAAGAGCCACCTCTTCCAGAGACGCTCAGGAAGCTGTAAAGAAAAACACTTGAGCCAGTGTTTGCTGGAAGAAAAGTGTAGGAGAAGGCATTCGAGGTAAAGACTGACCGATTGCAGTCAGTCAATGTTTGCTAATGAATAGTTGAAGTTTGGATTTTACTTCTTTCTTTGGCCCCCATGTAAAGCAGATCTCATGATACCTTGTATAATTCATTGGAAAGGGACTCACAGATCTAGAGAGAGTGGACAGAAAAATAGTAAAGCCACAATGTAGGAAACCTTTCAAATGATAGTCTCAAGATTTAATTTCTTCCCTTTGTTTTTCTGTAAGTAAATACTTATAGAGTTCCTAGAAGTTATTGAGAGGTAGTAGGAGTGAATACTTGAATCTTTCTTGAGTTGTGCCAGTGCCAATAATTTATGCTTTAATGCTGGAAAGAATATTGAGTATAACCGTAGCCAACTTGAAGTTCCATACTTGTGTATTGTGCCTAAGGATTTTGGTTTTTCTTTTTAGTGGTTTATATTTACCTTTTAGAGATGACCTTTCTATTAGGAATTATAGGATATGAAGATCATATTAGGAGTTGACTGTTAATTTTAATATTTTCCAGGTTTATGGAGCCTGCTGTTATTGTTTGCCTAGGAGGAATTTTACCGTTTGGATCAATCTTTATTGAAATGTAAGTTTTAATGATGTATTTTTGTCTTGAAATTTGATTGTAATAAAGTAATTTAGGAGTTAGGGTAAGCGTGGAATCATCAGATGGGCTGGGGAGCATCTGCCTGGCAAGTGCAAGGTCATGAGTTCAATCCCTGGTAACAGAAATAAATAAATAGGTGAAGTATCTGAAGTAGTCAGCCTTGTGTCCCTATAATGAAAAAGGTAGGTAACTGAAGCTTGCTGTTTTGGAGGTTGGAGATTATTAGGCAGATCCATTGATTGAGCCTCCGGGAAAGATGGTGGATAGTAGCACATCATGATGGGAGTGTTTGTGTAAAGAGCTCACATCACCAAACAGAAAGTCAGAGAGACTGGATCCCAGAGTCCCTTACGGGGCTAGGACCCAAGTGACCTAAAGACCAACTACTGGACCCTACCTCCCAAAGATGCTACCACCGCCCAACAGTGCCACCCTGGTGACCATGACTTTTAATTACATTAGATCCTTGGGGACAATCAGTCTGTGCTCAAACCATAGCAGCATCCAACAGAGTAGGTTTGTTAATTCCATAGCTTCCCAAAAAGTGTCTATGTGAGCTCTAAAGTGGTTGTTTTCCCTATTCTCAGATATTAGTTGAAGTATATGTATTTTTTGTTATATTCTAGACTTCTTTCACCTAACAGATCTAAGAAATCAAAGCATGCATGGCAGAAAATTTATAGACCAGTTTTTGATTATATGTACAATATAAGGAATTACTGTTGTGTAGTATTTTTTGAATATTTCTAGTAATCCAAAGAACTAGATAAATCATTATTTATTAGTTACCCTATATGTTTCTAGGTTCTTTCCCTACAGGCCTGCAGAATTACTGGAACGTGTGTATGTGTGTGCCCACTTACATGGTTCATATCTGCATCCTTCATCACCATTGCAAAATTTAATCTTTTTTTTTTGCTACCTGTGACTCAGTGTTCTGTAATAGGAATGCTATTTATTTTAGGCAAGGCGATTCTTTATATGGTACTGCAGTCATATACCCCTAGCTCCTCCCCACTAATTCCAGTCTTTGTGACAACTTTAAATACCCTTACACATTTTCTGATGCCACATTCCTGGCTCTCTCCTATATGATAGAAGCCTCTGTAATAGACATCTTTGGGTTGATAACTGGTTAAGTGAAAAGGTTGGTTCATCTAAGAGAAGTATAAAAACATAATTTATTTTAAAATAAATTAGTATTTGCTGATTTTTTAAAATTTTATTTTAAAATAAATCAAACAGAATGAAGCCAATCAAAACAGAACAGCAAAAGTGATACAGAATTTCAAAACAGGATAATAGGAAATCAGCAATGGCTACCATAATGCCTCTTTTTATCTTCAGAATTGCTGCCCATACCATCAGACATAATAAAATCAAACAAAACGGAATAGAATAAAACCAGTCAAAACAGAACATTGAAGAAAACAAAGCAATAAAATGGAACAAGACAGAAGAATGAGAATAGTAGTGGATTTCAAAAACAAGATTAGGAAATCCCCCATAGTTTTATATTACATATTGTTATAGATGATCAGACTACCAATTTCAGACCTACAAAGTCAATCAAACAATATAAGCATTAAGTTGTTTTTGCACCTCACTTGCTATCAACTCAGCCTGGGAATCCTCCAAATCAGCCAGTTGCTTGTTAGGGGCTGGAGGACTCTTGTCTCCCAGCCCACCCACTGTGTGGCTCATGGGAATCCGCTTCTTGTTTCTCTTCCCAGCCCTGCATGGCCACTGCTGGCTCACAGGAAGGGCGATTGGCCATTGTTTCTCTTCCTGGCCCCATCCACTGATTTTTAAATGTTTAAGATATAGAACCAAAGTCTTCTCTTTGATTTGTCTTTATGTTGGAGTATCTTCTGTTTTCCTTTACTAGTCATAATAAAACTTCCATGTTTCATGGCTTCCTTCTCTGCTTTGCTTTGCTTTGCTTTGCTTCTTTTTTTCTTTCTTTTTTCCCTTCCCTTCCCTTCCCTTCCCTTCCCTTCCCTTCCCTTCCCTTCCCTTCCCTTCTCTTCTCTTCTTCCGTGTGTGTGCCAGAGGTTGAACTCATGACCTCGCACTTGCCAGGCAGGTGCTTGTGCCACTGAGCTATATCCCTGGTCCCAGCTTTGTAAAAAGAAGAATAAGAACATAAAGACCTATTTGAAGCATTCTAATACAAAATTCTTGTAGATTCATTCATTTATCCCAGTCTTCTATAACCATCTGGCACTTAATTTTATAACTTTTTTTCTTTTTAGTGACTCCTTGAGTCTTTCTAGCATATTAAATATATTTTTTGTAGCAACCACATATCTGTTTTGCTCTCATTTACTGGTTTATGTAATAATTAATGGCCTATATAAGTCAACTTTCCATCACTGTGACAAATCTATGTATAAGGAGGAAAAGTTTTATTTTGGCTCCTGGGTTCAGAGATTTCAGTTCACAGTCGTATGACAGAAGAAACATGTTCACCTCATGCAGCCAGGAAGCAAAGTGGGGTAGGGGCAAGGCTGGCTGACTGGCCAACCAGGGCCCCAGTATCCCCTTCAGGGGCATGTCCTCAGTGACCTGACTTCCTTCCGGTAGCCCTCCCCTCTGAAGGTTCCACATCTCTCAGTAGTGCCATGAATGGTAATCCAACCTTCAAAGCATGAGCTTTGGAAAACATTGTAGATGCAAATCCAACATTGTCTACTTTTTCTTTTCCTTTTTTTTTTTCTTCTTTCTTTTTTGTCTTTTGAGACAGGGTCTCACTGTACGTAAGACTAGCTTTGAGCTCACTTTGTAGCCCAGGCTGATGCTGAACTTGCAATGACCCTCCTGCCTCAGCCTCCTGAGTGCTAGGCTTGCAGGCATGAGCCACCATGCCAAGCTTAACACTGGCTACTTTAACCAGTACAACTGACATAAATAGATATGGTTGTCACCTACCATCTACAAGTGTGCTGTGTGTGTTAGGTGGTCCCTTGCAGGGAATATGTGTCCTTGTGGTTTTATAGAGATAGTATAGGAACCACTTCTGCACTTCAGGCTGAGGCTGCTCTGTGTTCTTACTCTAATGTGACCCCATTGTTTTCTCCCTCTTCCTCCTGTCTGCAGTACTTTGGATCATGTCTCTTCCTGTTTTCCCAGATACTCTGTTCCATTTGATAGCTTTTCAGCTCTTTCTTTGAGGTCTCTACTTGCAAATACCCCTGAAGATTCTTTCTTCTTGCGGCCAAGAGATATTTTTTAACCTGTCAGTCTGCTCACGTCACTTCTTTGTTAAACCTCATTTTCATCAGCATAAAGTCTCAACCCCATAACATGACCAGGAGCGGCCTTCGTAATACTGGAAATGATCCTATCTTTCCTTAGTTCTTGCCCTTTCATTTAAATCTCTACTTATTTTGGATTCTTCAGGTTTTTTAAAATACTGTTGATTCCTTTATTTATAAACCCTTTGCTTTTGCCGTTCCTGAGTCTGGATCATCCTCCTAGTTTCCCCCACCCAATACGTTCCTAGTCTGAGTCTTACTGTCTTCTCCCACACCCCACTAGTCAGTACCTCCTTGAAGGTCTTCACGGTGCTGTTTTTCTGCTTTCCTGGTTAGTATATGGTAGAAACTCTGAAAATATTTGTTCAAAGAATGAGTGATGAATAATCAAGCTAACAAACGGAAGAGAACACAGATAAACAGACAGACTGACTGACTTAAGGCCCTGTTCAGATTGAGTGATGATTTGGATAATGGATTTAAAGTCTTTCACTTAATGAAAAATCTTACTGCCCTTTCCCTTACGGTCCTTCAGACAGTGTAAACCTTCCTTAGACTTTATTTTCTTTTCTGTAATTTTACATATTACTCTTAGTTTTCTGTTAAACTTAGTTTCTGTTTAGTAGGATGTTTCACAAAGTATAAGATACATTGCTTTACTAATAGCTACAAAAAATTAAGAAATTGGCTTTATTCTACAAATGCATATTTTTAGTTATTTTTGTTTGGTCTTTTCTGTATTTTACCCCTTCAAACTTCTATTCAGTTTGTTAGAGATAAATGCCCTAGTGGAGAATCTGTTCTTGAAAAAGTATGACAACATTTTTGAGAGAATTCTTGAGGATTTAATAAATGAGAAATGTGTTAAAGAAAGTCTTAGAAGTTACTTTAAAGAAAAGTATCGTGATTTGTTTGATTAAAGGTGAGAACTAAGATACGGGAGCAGAATAAATTCAAGAATGAAAACGAGCCAGGCATGGTAGTAGATGCCTCTAATCCTGGCACTCAGAAGGCTGAGGCAGGACTATTTCCATGAGTTTGAGGCCAGCTAAACTATATGAGACACTGTCTTAAAAAACAAATGAATAAAAAAACCCAAAAAACAAAAATGAAGACTAGAAACTTTTGTCTCTACTGCGTTGTCTAGGTATTTTATCTTCACATCTTTCTGGGCATATAAGATCTATTATGTCTATGGCTTCATGATGTTGGTGCTGGTCATCCTGTGCATTGTGACCGTCTGCGTGACCATCGTGTGCACGTACTTCCTGCTAAATGCAGAGGACTATAGGTGGTAAGTGCTACTTGTGGGCAAAGCCGCCAGTACCATAAATTTTACAGTAAGATTGTCTGCGGAGTCTGTTAAACAAAGGAAAAGGTCTGGTTAGAAAGTTTACTGTTTAAAATAATGCATAGAACAGGCCTTTATGGCACATGCCTGTAATCCCAGCTACTCCGGAGGCTGAGGCAGAAAGATCACAAGTTCAAACCTAACCTGGGCAACTTAGCAAGACTGTCTTAGAGTAAGTAACAGGGTCTGGAGATACAGCTCAGGGATAAGCATGAGGCCCTGGGTTCAATTCCTGTACTGCCAAAAAGAAAAAAAGATAGTATAGCAGTTTTTTGTTTTTTAGTTATAGAAAGATGAAGATTGAGGGAAAACTGTCAGATTTTTTGTTAGAAATATTTGGAATATTTTTGCAAGATGCTTAATGTGGAAAGCATCTTTCCATTTTAAATGAACGACTTAAGTGAAAAAGGAAAAAGTGTTGTTTGTAAAATTCTTTGCTTTAAAATCTTCACTTTGGTGCAGTTTATCCAAGAGTTCTTCCCTCTCTCCCCCAGGCAGTGGACGAGCTTTCTGTCTGCCGCATCGACTGCAATCTATGTTTACATGTACTCCTTTTACTACTATTTTTTCAAAACAAAGTGAGTACAAACATTTTTGGTTTTTTTCTTTTTTTAATTTAGCAAACTAAATTTGTTCTCTAAATACCTTATGTTGAAAGTAAAAATACATATACTAAGTGTAGTTTCTTATTGCAGGATGTATGGCTTATTTCAAACATCATTTTACTTTGGATACATGGCGGTATTTAGCACAGCCTTGGGGATAATGTGTGGTAAGTTTTGAAATTCTTGGGTGATAAGTAAGTGAATGTCTCAGAAAAATGCAGTAATTGGAAATTAAGAAATTCCATTTTGTTGTTTTATCAGAAACACCAAAATAGTCTGCTTTTAGTCTGTTGACTCCCCAAACCTAATTTATCACCTTATTAATTTCTGTTCCACTAATTCTGCAGAGCATAAACTATAGGTAGTTTTTCATCTGTATTGAGAATCTACATTTTTTAAGCTTGAATTCACTAGTGAAAATCCTAGTGTCAGCAAGTTAAGGCGTTGCCTCAGTGATTTCTGTTGGGAAGTTCTTGGACTGTTGATGGAGATGCTGGTGTCTAGGAGGCTGCATGGTTCACTGAGTGACTACTCATGTATCCCTCATGTCTGCAGATGGGGTTGAAGTTCTGACTGTGCCTTGGTCTAGTTAGAAGTTCTGACTGTGCCTTGGTCTAGTTAGTTGCCCTAACTCTCCACACCTCTGTAAAATGAGAATGAAACTACTGTCTCATTGACCTAGCACAATCTTTAATTAGAAGAAAGTGGTAACAGTTGTCATTATATAATAAGAATCCCTGGCATTTGTAAAATAACTAGAAAATAAGGATAGTATGTCTTGTATGATACATAGAAAGGGTGTGAACTTCACAGCCCAAAAGACCTGAATTTTATATCCCTGTGCTGTCACTCACCTTTTTTTTGGCCATAAAAGTCACATGAACGTCTGTCGGTTTCACTTCTCATCTGTAACATGAGCGTCATATGTGGAAAACACCATAGGTAACACTTGAACTGTTAATTGCTAAGAGGAAGCTGGGTATACAGGAGTCACTCTGAGGAATGAGAAGAACTTGGACTTCAGGGTTCAGTCAGACATAGGTAGGAGTTCTGGGATAGCCAACTACTATGCTTTCTTCTCAGCTGTACCATTCATTAGTAGAAGAGAATAAAACCCACCCCACAAAGTTGTGCAGAGGATTCTGTGACTAAACCTTGGGCTTGTGGCAGCTGCCTAGTGAGTGGTGGCTGCTGCTGTTGCTGAGGGCTGAATGTCCTCGAGTTTGTTTTGCTCTGGGATTGCGGCTGTTTTCTGCAGACACTGTGGGTGTCCGTACCTTGCATCATCTGCAGAACAATTTCATGACACTAGGTCTAGGCAGAGCTACTTTAAGGAAACTCATTCACTGGTCTATTCAGTAAATGAGACTAGTCGCTGTTCTGTTTGATAAATGAGACTAATCACTCTGGATATGTTTTCAGAAAGTAGATAACTTAGAGCCTCCTCCTTTTTTCATTAATTTGCTACGGGCATTTCAAAAAACAACAGAAACCTTCACTTTAAGCTACAGGTTGGGTAATGGAATGGGGAAGGTACGATAATTTTAGGAAAGATCGGTCTGTGTACGACACTCATGCAGATCTGTAGGGCACCAATATTGCCTTGCTGCACCACTGCAGACTGTGTTCAGTTTGTATTACCCTGTCTGTGATCATGTGTCCACACACAGCTGAGGCTGAATGTAAGCTAGTGAAGCTAATTCTCCAAACTGTAAGGGAAAATGTTTCTCTGTTACAGTCATGGCTGCTGTAAGCATTATGCCTGCTGTGACGCTAATGCCGTTTATAGCATTGTTGCTGCTGTAAGCATTCTTATTGGTAATTAATTGCCAACTTTGAGGGAAAAATAAATATAGCACTGACAGTTAAAACAAGGCTGTATTATTATTCTCAGGCAGTCAGATGTTCCTTTAGTGTTAGGGTCACCATCCTTCATAGTAATGCTACTGGACCCCTCTTTCCTTTATGTGAGCTGTCTTGGTTATCGCTGTTACTCACTGAGAGGTAGACTGTGTCATTGTGCATAGAGTGAGCATTCTTTCTGGACTGGACTTTCTTTCTCTATCTGTAACCTAGAAAAATCTAGAGAAGTAACATCTTAACATTTAGAAAGAAAATGAAAGAATTTAGCTAAAATTTTTTAATGTTTTTCTCACTGGAATTTTATGTTGCTGCCTGAAATCATAGTTGCCTGTTACTCAGGCGGTACCCAAATACTTATTTTTTTAATGGGTTGATATGCTTCATAGCTAGTGTGTTTTGGGGGCTTAGGGTATAAGTGTTCAGGCTGGAACTGACTAAAATGTCATCATAATATAAAATTATGCATGCCCATCAATTTTGTTGGTTAAAACATTTAAGATTAGTAATAAAAAATTTGTTGATTACTTTTAATGTAGAAAAAAAATGATAGTGTGGGAAATAGTTCTAGTCTATATGTTCAGAGCATAGCATTTTAAAGAAAATTATGTACATCTGTTATTCCTGTTTCTATAGAATATATGCAGTATCCTTTTCTTATAAGTTTATACTTGAATTTATAAGATCAGAAAACATTCTATAGGTTGATGCTGTTTTGATTTTATGTGTATTTCTGCTCAAAAGAGAACAATAGAAGTGGAGAATTGGATTTGGTTGTTGGATTTGTGCTATATTTTACTAGTTAAGTTTTTGATAGTATTAAAGTTTTATAGATACTTTTATAAGAATCCAGGTTTACTTTATATTTTGATAGGAAATTTTTCTGTAATTTTAGTATTTAATTATGGGAAAATTTCAAATATTTATAGAATGAGAGAGGGGGCTGGGGATTTAGCTCAGCGGCATAAGCGCCTGCCTTGCAAGCAGGCAGTCGTGAGTTCGATCCCTGGTACCGATTTAAAAAAAAAAAAAGAAAGAGATTTCATGTCCTCAACCTCCAGTGTGGTGATTACAGACTCAGTCAGTTGCATTCGTTATACTGTATAGCCATTTTATCCCTTTCCTCTGTATATTTGGGTATCAGTCTTAGATTTTGTGTCATTTCAACTGTATTTCAGTGTGTGTCTTTCTCTAAAAGATAAGCAGAATTCCTTAATATGATAAAATATTGTTAGTATTCAAAGTTATCCCTCCTGGCCCCATTTCTCTTTTAATATAATTCGTTTGCATTAAGATTGAATTAAAGCCTATGTATTGCTTGGTTAAAATGTCTCTTACAGCTTTTGTAATCTACTGATGTTCTTTGTCTTCTGTTACTTATTTTTAAAACTCATAGGGGCTGGGGATTTAGCAAAGTGGTGTGGTGCCTGCCTAGCAAGCGCAAGGTCCTGAGTTGGATACCTGGTACCTAAGTAAATAAATATAAATCTCTGAAAACAGTTCCTGTTGAGTTTTAAACACTATATATCCCTGCTGATTGTACCCATGAGATAGCATTCTGTACTACCCATAATTATTTAGCAGTAGAGCTGTAGCCTTGATCATAACTCTGTACTCACCCAAGAATATTTAATAGGTGATTTGTAAACTTAGCAGGAGTTACACAATGCCTGGTTTTCTGTGAAATTAGTAGCCATTAACAGGTAATTAATGCCTAGCTCAACTAATTCATCAGTGGTTGTATATTTATTAGTGTGGATACTTCTAAGAGAACCTTCATTTCATCAGTTAGATTGCCTTGAGCTGTAGTTCATATATAGGAAAGACAGGATATATGTTTCTTTCTTTGCTTTTCATTCACCAGTTGTGAGAATAAAAGGTGATTCAGAAATGACCAGTTAGGCAATTTGAGTGTCCCTTGATCATGCATTTGTGTGTAACCACTACCAAGTCATGAAAAATTGGCTTTTCAAGTTTCAAGAATATTGGGCTATGTGATGTTTCTAAACCCATAGGAGAATTTCTTCTGAAGGTCAGTGACCAACTGTCTTATTCTAGAGAGTCCCAAGTATTTGCAGTAAAGAACTATCCAAGCCAGGTGTGACGGCATAACCTATATAATGTAGTACTCTGGGAGGCCTGAGTCAGGAAGGTCACGTGTTTGATTCCAACCTGGGGAACTTAACAACTTAGTGAGGCCGTCTCAGAAATAAAAAGGGCTAGGAGCATAGTTCACTGCCAAGGCGCTGGGCTCATTTTCCAGTATCAAAAACAAAAATTCTCCACTTTGTTTATTCATTCAACAAATATGTATTGAGTCTTTTTTCATGTGCCCAGCATTCTTTTAGACACAGAAATAGTTCATTAACCATATACATAAATAACGCTGCTTCTGGAGTTTTGTGCTCTATTTGATGCTCATTATTCAAAACATTTAAAAAACTCCTGTTTCCTATTACTTACTGTCCTTTCTACCAACCATACAGCTTCTGTGATTTAAACATTAAAAAAAGACCTCAAAAAGTCCCTAGGATGTAGTTTTCTCCTCTGAGAGTAACCCTTGTGCCTTCTTATTTGGGAATGTGTGTTGGTTCGGCATTAATGACGCACAGTGCTCAAGTCAAATAAGGTATGTTTTTCATTTAGCAAGGTTTTGTCATTACCAAATTAGTCTTGTTTTTACAAGAGATGTATTTTAATTCCATAATTACTGATTGTACAAGTGATAATTGGCCATTTGATTTAGAATCAAATTACATTAGGTCTAATTTGGTGTATAACAGTAACATACTTTTTAAGACATGATTACAGTTTTAATAAGTTCAAAGAGAATGCTAATGTAAAGGTATCTTGAGAAAAGGTAGCTTTCTAGACAAAGACAATTTAATGCTTGTAAATGATGGATATTGTTTTGTATTTATTTTAAATTTCTTATTTTCTCTTTGTAGGAGCAATTGGTTATATGGGAACAAGTGCCTTTGTCCGAAAAATCTATACTAATGTGAAAATCGACTAGAGACCCAAGAAAACCTGGAACTTTGGATCAATTTCTCTTTCAAAAGGGTGGAACTTCCACAACAAAAAAAGCGCAAGAAGAGATTTTGGGCTTAACACTGGGTACTTTGAGGATGTCTCTTCATGGATGGCTTAAAGTAACATCTATTTCCATTGATCCTAGGTTCTTACTGACTGCTTTCTCCAACTGTTCACAGCAAATGCTTGGATTTATGCAGTAGGCATTACTACCGTACATGGCTAATCCTCCCAAAAAACTAGCTCATTAAAGATGAAATAGACCAGCTCTCTTCAGTGAAGAGGACAAATTGTTTACTTAAAGCATTTGTTCCAATAAAATAAATAGAGGGAAACTTAGATGCTAAAATTTTACATGGATAGAAATCTTCCTGGCATTTGGTGTTTCTATGTTACTGAAAAATGATGTTCCAGAAAGATGACTTTTTTCCTTTTATTTTTACTGCCATTTGTCGACCTGTTGTGGGACATTTTTATATATTGAATCTGAGTTCTTTTTGACCGATTTTGTTTTTGTTTTCAATTCAACTGCATCCTTTTTTTTTTTTTTACAGAGAAAATTTTAAATTCTGCATGTAATGTATCTACTGTCATCTTAGTTGGACCAACTTCCCATTTGTCTATCTTATAATTATCCAGTTATATTTTAATTCCATCCAAAGAAGATACAGTCTGAAGATAGAGGCTACTCTCTACAATGCAATTTACTGTACAGTTAGAAAGCAAAAAATGTTAAATGGAGAAGATCTTTGCGTTTATTAAACATTCTGAAATTTAGATAAACTACATTTTAACTGAATGTCTACAGTGATTATCATTTTTTCCCCCAAGTTAGCCTCACATCTTTTTTGGGTTTGAATGAAGGCTTTACATAAAAAATTATTAAAAGCAAGGGGGGATGGATAATTAATGTATATAACATTAAATAATGTAATGTAGGTGTAGATTCCCAGTTGCATTTGGATGTACAGATTGACTGAGGAGTACTTTTTCCTGATGATGATTGGTGTAGAAATGTGTGAATTTGGGTGGCCTTTTACATCTTGCCTACCATTGCATGAAACATTGGGGTTTCTTCAAATGTGTGTGTCATAATTCTTTTGGGAGGGGGGCTGTTTTCTTGATTCTTTTCTGAAACTCCTACAGGAGCTAAATTTGTAATTTAGAAACATTTAATTTTGTTAATCCTATCTGGGACACTTAAGTAACATCTAAAGCATTACTGCTTTAGAATGTTCAAATAAAATTTCCTGACCAAATTGTTTTGTGGAAATAGATGTGTTCATAGTTTGAAGATACCTGTTCAAAAAACAATATTAAATGCCAGTTATTTTTGTTAATATACTATAAAATACGTTTTTCTAATACAGAGGACCCTCACTTAAATTCCCAAACTTGCCTACTTCTAGATTATTCAGTGTAGTCACAAAGTAAACGGTAAGTCCTTTGAATGAAATTGTGGCACAAAATCTGTTCTGATTGGTGTCCTATGTAAAACGGGATAGAGTGGCTAGCTAACTATTGGCTGAAAAAATAAGTTTTCTCTTCTTCCATTCCCTCCCTTTCTCCTGCCCTCCCCTCCTGTATTCCCTCCCTGCCTCCCTCCTTTCTTGGTAGCACTGGAGGATGAACCTAGGACCTTTTACTCATGAGCTACTTCTGAGTCCTTTTTATTTTTTACTTTGAGACAGGGTCTTACCAAGTTGCTTGGACTGGTCCCAAACTTGGAATCCTCTTGCCTCAGCCTCCCAGAGTGCCAAATCTATAGCATGTGCCACTATGCCCAATTTAAGGTTACAGTTTTTAAAAAGAAGTGGTTTTTAAATTTAGAATACATAATGTGAAGTTTTCCTAGAAACATTTTCTAGTTTGATAGTTTTGCATAGGCACACGACCTAAAACTACTGAATATTATTATTTTTAAAATTAGAACGACTCAGATCAGCTCTGTTAACCCTTAATATGAAAGTCATGCCATTAATAGTTACATAAAATGTTTTTATCACAAAATATGTTTCTGTAAAATGATAGACCTCCATATCCTATATTGTGGCATTTAAAGAGTAAAAGTTGGATTTCTTACCATTTAAGTGTGGTTGATGTGAACAGATAGAAATTTGATCAGAAGCTGTAGGTAGATCCTCTTGCTCAAGACTGAATGGTAAATATAATCTCATTTTTTCCAAAATTTTTTCTTTGTCCTCACCTGCCTTTATGAACTTACAAGAAATTTAAAGGTTGGTATTTAATTGCTTATGTAACTTTTAAAAATACACAGTGTACTTGTACTATCTGATGGAGTATCAACTGAGAGCACACTTGTCTTAATGCAGTTTGTTTCTCATGTTACAAGTCTTGCAGGTAAGATACAGAGGTTTCAAAGAAACGGTTTAGCGGTTTGCAGGTGCACCAACTTTTTTTTAACTGAACTGAGCTCTATTTGAGGTTATTTGAATCCATGGAAAATAATTTTCTAATTTCCACATACACTAGGAACATGAAATCGCCTTGAAAGTGCTTTAGAAAAGGACGTTATTGGTTTTTGGCTTTCTTCAGTGATGAAGTAAGCATGCATGTGTTGAAGAAGATGTAGTTCACGAATGGTTTATCTTTCGAGCTGTCAGTTGTAGAATAATGAAATCGGGTATTTTTTAGGTTAATTGAAAGGTGGGGTTTTTCTGCTCCATTATTGTTGCGTATCTCTTCCACTTGCTAACATTTGCCCATCAACTCATACTTTGAGCACTATCAAAAACGAAAGATAAACTTTATGTAGCTTTAAGTGTACTTGTCCTGAAATTAACTTCATTAGGTTGACATTGTTATACATGTATCCTGGTATAAGAGAAGGTAAAGTAGAAGTGTAATGGCTGGGGGAATGATATTCTTTCATATATCATGTTGGGCTCCTAGATTTTTGGGGATTGCCCTTAAATCAAACTCCATACTCTTAGAATTCAGTATATTGGGATATCTGAAACTAGTGAATGGTGTGCTTGGGTGTTTCCCACTGAGTGGATAGATAAACCTTCTTAATGGTAGTTGCTGTAAATTTCAGTTCTTCCAAATGCCACTTTCATTTAGGGTTTATCCACAAATAGTACTCATTTTGATAAAGCATTTGTTCCCTAAATGTTTACTAACCACTTTATGCCAAGTGACTTGCAAATGAATGTTATTTTAAAACTTCCTGAATTTTTACAAATGTAAAAAAGAAAACAATGTGTTAATTTGTTCAAGAGAGGCTACGTTCTGAAGGGCTTATATATGAATTCTGGGGGGTGGGAAAGCCTATTTGTAAAAACCAGTACACTGCAGTTTCTTGAAAGTTTTAGGTTTAGATTGCAGTGTATCTTTGTGCTTTATTCTGTCAATTTATTGGAATATATAAGTAGGAATAGATTAATGGTTTATCTCTTCATTAAAATTCAATAGTTATGAAGCTGTTTTAGCAATCAAGGTATTATATTAAAGAGATCAGAGAAACGGAAATTTAGGAAGATTTTTGGAAGTGTGATACAGATACAGACTAGATTTATAAATAGTGTACACCAGAAGGTTAACATACACCTGCAGGAACTTTGTAAGTTTAAATTGACTATGAGTAGTAGCTCTAGTGCTTTTTTTTTTTACTTTTGGGGGACAGGGTCTCACCATGCAGTGCATGCTAGCCTTGAACTTGCTTATGTAGCCCAGGCTGGCCTCGAACTCATGGCGACCCTCCTCCCTCCGCTTTCTGAGTGCTGGGATTCCAGAAGTGAGCCACCACAGCTGGTTCCCGTTCTCCTTTGTAAGCATTTCCTCAAAGTTGGATGTGTACAGACACAAACATATAATGAAATTCTTGTTTTGTCATTAGGAAATGCTAAGAAACCTCTGTGAAAGCAGTTTATAAATGAAGCATTAGTGAACTAGGCTGTAATAAAAATGACAAAGTACAGTGTGTGAACCCCAGTTCATCAGTTCAGGTCATTTGAAAATTTTAAGCATCTTTAAGAGTTTAAGACAAGGAAGAAAAATAATGGAGTTTATTTGAAGGTCAGCAGCATTCTTGGAAAAGCAGTCCCACTTGGTCTTTCCAAACTTGAACCTATAAATCCTCACAAAGCACGGATAATCGACAGTTGGAAGGAAACAGTGCCCAACGATCACTTCAGTTTTGTATACACCCTTGATTTGTGAAGGCCATATTTCAGCTACCGTCTTAGTCATAGGAATCCAGTATATAATGTATAAAATACAACTGAGGTTCTAATCTAGTCTGTTATTTTATCTGGAGATGGTTTAAAGAGTAATAAACAGTTAAATGTACTTCCCTTGGATGCTCTTTCTTTCCTTGTTGACACAGGTGCGTCAGGCATAAGGGCTGGCCTGTCGGTATTGGTGTGCGTGTGAAGAGATGACTAGCTTTCCACAGGTAAATAGGGAGGACCAGACATCTGCCAAACTTGTATTTTGGACAAAAATTTAATGTACAGAGTAGTTGAAAGAACAGTACAATTAAAGAACTGTCCTTTTTAAAAAAATGGTTTTATTACCATTCTTTTGACTCTTTAAAAGAGCTGTGATCAAAAAATACGGCAAATGTTACTTTTTAAAAATTTTTCTTACAATAAATAATAAATTGACATTAATCCTCCTCAAAAACTTCACCTCGTGTCAAACAAAGTGTTTGCCACTTTTTGAAGCACTGCTGGAGTCTTAGACTAGTAACATTGCTGTGGCTGTCTGGATGTTCTGAAGTGAGTCAAAGCATTTGCCTGTCGTGGTCATTTGATGTTTGAGGAAGAGCCAGAAGTCGGGGTTCCAGATCCGGTCAGCAAGGCCAGTGAGGACACACCGTGATTGTGTGGCACTCAGCCGCAGCACTCACTGTTGTTGGTCATTCCTCCTAAAGGATTTCTAGAACTGCTTCCGAAAGTGGCAAGAAGGAGGGGATAGAGCTGGGAATAGAGCTCAGTGGCACAGTGCCTGCCTGGCAAGTGCAAGGCTGTGATTTCATCCCCGGTACCCCAACAACAAGCCAAAAAAAGGGAGATGTGTGCCTGTAGCAAGGGGGTAGTTTGAGGGGGTTGGTAATATACTGCTTTTACTTAATTAGTACGTAATACTTTTTCAAAACAGTCTCACATGTATTAACCGTATGACCGTTCTATGAAGCTGACAGGGTAGATGAGAAACTAAGGCAGCTAGAGTGGCTTGTATTTTCAGCCCTGAAATAACCATATAGGGCCCTGATATCTTGGTATTTTTAACTATAAAATGGAGGTGTCTTCTCCAGCCTGGTAGGCAGATAATACTTATAAAGCCACATTGGATATTGGTGCTTTATGCAAATGAGAAGGATTATCTTTATTCTGCATTGAAATTAGTGGTTAATTTCTCCATGTTTTTCATGAGACTTCATTTTTAATTAGTTTTTAAGATGCTTGTCAACCTTGGTTCTTTTCACTCGCCAATTTTATTAGGGAGGTGCCTCAGCACCTGTACTTGGCAGTTCCTGCTAGACAAATAAGTTAGTACAAAATTGTGATCGTGTCTGATCTCTATAATAAGCACTTTTGTTTGGTTGGAAAACTAAGGGCAGAAGGAATTCTGTTGTGCAGCCAGCTTTTCAAAGTGAGGATTATATCAACTTAACCTGCCCTATAGCATTTAAAAAGGGGATAGGCCTACCTTAGGACAAGTGGAAACAGTTCTACAAAGATATTTAAAATTATTTATTTAAAATTATTTCAATTTTCAAATTTGCATGCGCAAGATGACAGGAGTTTCAAACCTTGATGGCGATGGTTGTAGGGAAAAGTTGATGTAAGTTTTAACCAGCATTTGGGTTATCCGTAGCTGTTCACGCTAAGCTGCCAAAATCACAGGACTTAATTCTGGCAATCATTGAAGGGAAGGAAAGGTTGAATGAGACATAGAAGGTGGTTCAAAAGTGGAGATGGCTAAAGAGTTTGCTGCAATTTGTAGAAAGGCAGGCAGTTTTCTCATGAAAGTTACTTTAAAGAAAAACATTTAAAAGTTATTTGAACCCAGATTAGAGTTTATTATAAAAAGGAATAAAGTCAGCAGTAGAGAACAGATGAGTAGGAGAGAGGCATAAATGTGGTAGCTCTATAATGGAAGCTGAAGTGAGGATACAGGGTCTGTTCTACCAAGTGTCCCGGGCAGAAGCATGGTGAGGCGAAGGCACAAGTTTCTTCTATGAAGACTACAGGTACTGAATGCAGCAAGAGTGAAGGCTGGGAAACCACAAGAGTCGGAGCTGAGAAGGAAGGACCAGGGGTGGATGGAGGGCCTGACATTCTGTCTGGATCTGGGAAAGGGGATTTGGAAAGTCAAAAAAGTTTGAAAGCAGCTGCTGAAAATTCTAATAGTACAAATTTTTTTTTTTTTTTAAAAAGGATCACGTTTCCAGTACAATATTCATTATAGGGTATTGGTAATTAAACACATCCTATCTTGTAAGTGGTCAGCACTGTAAAGGAAGGAATGGGTCAGTGGAGTGTGGACTTGATTCTGGATTTCTGCTCTCTGCATGGGGAATCATACACAGTGGTCTGAAAGGAGAAAACAGCCTACCTGGGGTAAATAAAGAGGATAAAGCTCAGCAGACTTGAGGGAGCTTGAGAGCAGCTGCAAAAGAACCTGGTTATTCTGTTAATAAGCTGGACAATTGACCAAGAAAAGAGAACCAGGTTTTCTACAGGACTCAGTGATCCTAGGCAGGAAACCCACAAGTAATTAAGAATGTACAGTGGAACTAAATTGAGCAGCTTTAGTTCATAAAAGCATTTTGTTCTAAAGTTACCTCCAGTTTTCTCATGGAATTTAACAATATTTTAAAATTATTTGAATCCAGATTAGAATTTACTACAAAAATGAATAAAATCAGGAGCCACAGAACTGATGAGAAAAACACTGATCATCCCTGTTGAGTTATTCCTAACTTTTTCTAACAAGCTAAAGTACTTTGTTGCTGCTTGTTGGCTGATAGAGCAGTGATCACTCTTGAAACAACTATCTTCAAAATATTTGAACAAAGGGCATTAATGAAAAGACCTGGCAGTTACTCACAGCCTGGAGATTAGAGGCAATAAAAGCTCACAACCTTAGGGCATACATAAGAGTTGGCCTCTAATGTCTACTTTCCAGAGGGATTCCCTGCTAATGAGGAAGCCAGTTGGCTGTTTGCCTAGTGCCATCTGGAGACTTGGAAGTGTCACAGAAGTTTGTTAGGCCCTTTAGATGTTAACTTTGTGGACTTGTCTACTAACAGGTGGTGACCTTCAGTGGGGAGAATGCAGAAAACTATGGCGTTGGGTTTGACTCCTTCCAGCATTCAGAAATGCTGCTCAACCTCTTCCCACACCTATTGCCTATTTAGTGGCCACTTGGCCTTCCCTACCATTTGGTGGCATCCAAGCCCCCCTCCATCCTAATGAGATTTTGTTCAATCTAGCTCCATCCTGTATGTGCCCATTTCATGAGAATTTAGGGGACAGGTGGGTCAGGGTCAACTTTGTTTCTTTGTAAGAGCCAGCATGCAATGTCCAGAGGTTAACTTCTACCTCTTAATTTGAAGGAATGATCATCGTAGTTGAGGAATTACTATCCTAGGTCAATGATGGTGAAGCTTTTGGAGATAAGTGCCCAGACTATAACCCAAAATCTACTTGTCCCAAAGTACTAACACAGCAATTAAACCTGAACGCTGAGGTTTTATGTAGAAAAAAAAAATACATTGACATCTTTTGTCTTGAAAACAGCATCCTTGCTGTAGGCTCCTCATCACTACCCTCCGAGATAGAAAAGACAGATATCATAATGTAAGAAATTCAGCTCTGAGCCTCTTGTCAACTATTATATCACTAGAGGCAATGAATGTGGAAACCAAACGATCAGCCCATTCTCTGCAGTTTAAATTTTTAAAATTATGGATCTGATGCTAAGCGTCTCAGTACATACACGCTGATACGTTATACTTGTTGATTCGGGCAATTTTGCTTTTATAAAAAGATACTTGGAAAGCTTCACAGTAATAGAACTTAGGTTTCTATGCCAAAATGGCTCTGTTCTGACAATTTTTACATTTAAGGTACAGCATAGAAATAAATTGCAATAGCTTTTGATTATTCCTCTAAATTATTTGGGTATGCATTTTTCATTGGCAGAAAAAAAATGGATTTCAAAAATTGGTCATTTTCATGCCATCACGTTAATGGTGAGGGGCTTACTCGATAAAACGTCTAATTTTACATAAACAGCACTACAGCTGTTTCATTTGTCCATCTTTTTGCATGTAGGAAGCATTTTAGGCTGTTTGACTAAAGGATGGGGCACCTATAAGGGAAATCTGTTATCTTAAATCGTCGTTCCTTAGAAATCGCCATTCTCTCCCCTAGGATAGGTGGGTGCTGCAGCAAGCGGCCTTCTGGGCTGGACCAGCGGGGGTTGAGAACTGAGAATCGTAAATCTTCGATCCCCCTCTCCCCGCACTCAGTCTAAGAGGGCCCTAGAGCCGCTCAGTTCGTCGCTGCGGAGAAGCGGTAGCCCGAAGGCGCACAGCGAGTTGGTAGGGACGCAACGCGCTCGCACCTCGCCGCTCGTCCCGCTCCGGCCTTCGTCCACGTGTGCACTGGGGAGTTGTAAAGTGCGTTACGAGAATAAAAGAGGCGGGAAGCCTGACCTCGGTCTTCGGGAGCGGTGCTCCCGGGGTCGAGGCTGAGGCGGCACCAGGCCGGACGCCGGCCTTCGGCGGGGTAGGCGCCCCGCGCCCCGGCCCGGGCCTCGCCGGGTCCCTCACCTCGCTCGCTTCCTCCGAAGGCGCGGAGGTGCCGGGAAGAGGAGGGGCCTCGCCGCGGGCGCGCGACTGATTGGCCGTGCGGGGCCCCGGGCGAGGGCCTCGCGGTCCAGCCCGGCGGAGAGGGGCGGGGCGGGGCGGCCGCCGCGGCTCCACTGCCCCCGTCGCAGCCGCCGCAGCCCCGGCCGCCCAGCGAGCGGCTCAGAGCCGCGGCTCCGGAGCCTCGCCGCGAATGGCGCGCTGCGCTCCGCCTGCCCCGTGAGAGCCTCGCCCGGCAGCCGCGCGTGAGCGCTCAGCCGCGGCCACCCGCCGCCCCTGAGTACCGTCCCGGTCGTGCCGACCCTGCGCCACCATGCCCCGGGCCACTGCGCTCTGGGCGCTGGTTTCCCCGCTGCTGCCGCCCCTGGTGCTGCTGCTGTGCGCGCTGCCCCGCGGCGCCGGGGTGCTGGAGGAGCGCGCAGACGCAGCCCTGGACTACGCGGCTCTGGGAGGCGAGGAGGGCGCCGAGGAGGGCGCTGACCCGCAGCCCGAGCTGTACCACGACCCTTGCAAAGCTGGTAGGTGCCGCCGCCTCCAGGGAAGTCCAGCAGAAGTTTGTCTTTGAAATGCAAATGAGTGGTGGAAGAGCCTTTGCTCGTGCTCTGTGGGGCGGGTCTCCTCCCTCCCCCGAGGTGCCCCCGGCTCCCCGGGAAAACAATGCCTCAGAGACGCTGCTTAAATGCCACCCCAAGCCCAGAACGTCCTGGGACCAACCATGGTTGTGGCGTGTTTGGGTGGCTGCTGAGCGGGCGTCCCAAGCTCCTGGGCCCGGGGACCGAGACCAGAGGGAGGCACCCATGGGTGGGGCTGCCTGTCACGGGGTGGGGGGCAGGGAGGGTCTGCCCGAGCCCCCGCCGGACGCGCGCACTGGAGCACGGGGTTGGGCTAGGTGCTGCGCTCGAGGGCTCACACGGACCTGCCTGTGGACTCAGATTTCACGGCATTTTTAAGTTTCGCGAAAAGTTTCCCAAGATCTGCAGTTACTCTTGCGAGAGGATTTTTAAGAAGAAAGCAAAGCTTCACAGTGGGGAGAAGCAAAGGAGGTCGCTAGGGGGAACACTCAAGACTGGAATCGCCCAGACTTCCCCGTAGTTCCCGGGTCTTGGCCTGGGGGTCGCTCTGGCGCGCGGAGATGGAAGTCGGCAGGTGCTCTAATCCCTCCAGAAACGACGCCCGGGACGCTCGGGCTTTGGGGCACAAATTGCGGCCTGGGCACTGCAGCTCCCGCTTTCCCCAGCTACCAAGAAGCCCCGGGGTCCCGGGAAGCTGCCTTACAGCCGGAATCCTCGAGGCGTCAGTCCCAGGAAGGCCGAAGCGCAGGTTCCAAAGAACCTACGGGGCAGTTCCCAGCTAGGACAGAGGGGTGCTCTAAGAGCTCTTCGGGAGATGTGAGTCTAGAGGACTGCACTGCCACTTCTGGCTGTGGCTGACCCGTCCGGCAGGGTGATGTTTATCTCTGGGCTTTGTCCAACCAGTTCAGCCAACTGCCAGCAGAAATGCTGCAAAGTGCAAGAGCATGGCTTCCATGCTCAAATGGATAGCGTGCTTCTTCTGGGTGCCGTGGCCCACAAGTCTGTGCCAGCACCTGGCCAGCGCCCCATTCCCTCACTTCTTGGACACTTCTGTCCGCCTCAGTTTACTCATCTCTAAACTGGAAAGTAAGTAGTAGCACTCATTACTTTGCGGAAAATTCTGTGCCACTACAATGATATCAATGGCATGATAGTTTCTGCAGTGGCTGCAGTGGCTCTGGGCTGGGATAGGATTAGGTGGGTCAGAACTGAGTGAATCTGAGGAAGATGGAGGACCTGGGGAATTTGTGAAGGTTGATAATCAAACCAGGCACGAGGGGCCTTGTCTCACTGGAGAAGATTCCTGCAGAGTATCAGTTACAGATACCGATATACCTTCTGTGGCTTCGATTGGGAAGATAGGCAGATGGGTGGGATCCTGAGTATTCAAGTGACTATCAGCAGGTATTATGCCCTGAATGGGAACTCACTCAAAGCCAAGAAAGGTCTCCAAAACACCGTTAACTTTGTGACCTGGTCCCGAAAAGAGGAAATTGAAGCTAGGAAAATGGGGCAGGGGTTGATCAACCACCAGCTACCCCTGTCAGATCCTGGACTCTGCCAGGCATGAGCTGGGGCCTCAGTAACAGCAGCTGGGCCCCAGAGGTGGAAGAGATTAGTTTGGTTAGGGACAGATTACAAATCTTGAGGTGGAAGAGACATAGGTCTGTGAGACCTTCTGCCCAGCCTGATTTCAGTCTTTGAGGATAACCTAGAGGCAGGCTTGCTGTTCAGCTTCATTTTGTTTTCTAGTTGTTTTGGAGAAAATGCTGGATAACCAAGGATGTTCATATTTTGTGACCATTTGCAGACAAGGTAGGATGGTAGGCAGGGATGGAGGTAAAGAAAACTAAGAGGGTGCTTTCACCCAGCTGTGGCGTCCTCCACAGCCACCTTGAATGCTATCACCCCACTGTCCTCTTTCCCTGGGCTGTGTTATTGCTAAGAATGGCCAGAAGAGGGCAATGGCAAGGGAGACCTGGGGAAAGGAAACATCTCGGTCTGCCCATCCTCCTAGAAAACTGGCCTGGGCAACAGCTGTCTGGAAGACCAATAGCAGTTCACAGCACGCACTTCTGGCTGGCAGGAACTTCACTTTCTGGCTACATATTTGAAGCAAACCTTTAGGAACAACCTCATCCTATCCCAGTCACCCCCTAACTCCCAGACTTCTCCAGCCAGATGTGCACCTCTCGGGATGTGCCTCAGGCCTTGTAGCCTGAAACACTTGTCCCTTCCCCAGCATGGGCCTCCATTCTGCTGAGGGTCCAGAACGGAGGGAAGAGTCCTGGCTCTCTCTGCAGCCTCTCTGTAACTGCGTTACCTTGGGCATAGCCCCTCCTTGCTGGGCCTCAGCTCCTTCTCTGTAGAATGAAGACGCTGCACTATTTAGGAAGAGAACCAAGGAACTCATTCTCTTGCTTCACATCAGCTGTCTTGTACCTCAAGGTTGCTTGTGTGAGCCCCCTGGCTTCTTCTTACCCAATATCGCATGGTTCTGTGACCTTTGGTTCTAGCCCGGCCCTTCAGAGGCTAATCAAACTAGCAAGGGTCATACTGTTTACACAGCTACCATTTACCACTTCATCATTTTTTCAGTTTTTCTTTTAATCATTTTTATCATTTTATACTTTTTTCATTTACTGTGCCATTTACAAACTGCAGGACCTTGGGTAGGTCTATGCCTTTGGATCCAATGACTCCTGATAAAGCGGTTAAAACACCTGTCTGACAAGGCATCAGGTATTTCATAAACAGATTTTCTAGAAAATTGTTGAAACATCTTCCTGTTGAAGCAAATTCTGAGCTATAATTTTAAATTTACTAATAGACAATTACTTTGATGCTGTAAAGAAGCATGATTTTTAAGTCAGATGATTGTGGAGGGGAAGTGAACTGTGAAGCCCTCCTGGCCTGGACTTGGGGCACATTGGGCTTCTAGAGCAGGCTTGGGCCTTCTCTGACTGGTGGCCCATAGCTCTGCTGATTTGTTCTTCCTGTGGTACTTTTTTTTGGGGGGGGGGTACTGGGGATTGAACTCACGACCTCATGCTTGCCAGGCAGGCGCTTAAGCCACTAAGCTAAATCCTCACTTCCTGTGGTACTTAGTGAAACCAAGTAAGGTAGTACCTCAGCTTACAAATGCTTTTGAGTGTGAACCGTGTGGTTTGCAAACAGAAGCATTTGGCAAAATTTTGGTTTTGTTTGCGAACTCTGCATTAGATAAAAAGCATAACGGTAGCCACTATTTCTGCATGAATATGAACGTGGCCATCTTTTCCAGAGAGGTAGAATGTTAGCTTTGTGAACTGAAGCACTGCTGGAGGCGGGGAGACTGGAGTCCGTGACAGTGCTCCTTCAGTGTTCCAGCGTCATGGCAGCAGTAGGCCCTGCGTTGTGAGGCAGAGCTGAAGCTTACACGACACTTTCTGAAAGTGTGTCTCTCTGGTATCCCACCAGCCCTATCTTAGTAAGGGCACCTGCCACTTTTCTATCTTTATCTTAATCCCCTCTTCTCATGACTCCTTACTGACACATAGATGCTAATTTGATGAATTAAAGTATGTCAGGGCTGGCTAGGTGAGGTGATACACACCTGTAATACTAGCTCTTTGGAAGCCTAACACAGGGGGATCACAAGTTCAAGCCCAGCCCAGGAAACTTAGCAAGATCTTGTATCAAAATGAAAAAATAAAAAAAAATAAAAATAAAAACAGTTTTGTGGTGTAGCTCAGTGTGAAGGCTTTGGGTTTAATACTCAGTACTGAAAAAAAATTGAGGCCATATGGGAATGGAATGTCTGTCTCCACCTACAGCTCCACCTCTGTCTGGTACTACAGTCCCGCAGTGCACTGGGAGAGGCTGGAGCTGGTGAGAGCACCGGCTCTGACCCCTGCTGCACTTGAGTTCAAGTCTTTGTAAGGCTGTGGGACCTTGGTTCGATTACTTACATTCCCAAGCTTGTTTCCTCACTTGAAAAGAATTACTAAAATCTACTTCTCAGGGTTCCTATCAGGCTCACTGATACATGTGTCAACTTCTGAGCTCATTTTCTGGACCCAAGCAGGTACTTAGGGATTGATATTTACATCATCAGGTCCAGACAGCTGCTCACAAGCATTTCTTAAACTCATTTGTTTAAGAAATCTACACAGGAATTTGAACTTTTGCAATAAACAAATAATTTCACATAGTATAATTAGAGTTAGGGATTCTTAATTTCAGACCTCCTAATTGTTAAACAGGGTCTTGAAAGTAGGTAAAGGGTGAATTCTATAGTATATGAGTTATATCTCAATAAAAATGCTGTAAAAAAGAAGAGTTGGGTAAAAGTGAGGGCCAGGGCTGATTTGGGGAGTAGACTTGCTATCCTGACTCCTGAATACGTCAGCCAAGTAGTGTGATGACCGGCTGTGAAGCTTGCTTAGAACTGAGCAGGTGTGGTGTGTGTGGCCATCACATACCAAACAGAACCCAAGACTCCTAAGAGTGGCCGTGGTTCATGTTAGAAGGATAGTGTCTGGGGAAAAGGCAGATGGGGACAGGGAAACCTGGAGCCTTTTGTGGGTGGAGCTGCTACAAGAGCTGACCCACAGCACTGACCCTCAGCACTGCCTATAGAGGGCACAACAGCTATGGTGGTTGCTATTTTGTATGTAGGGAATCGGAACCTCAGGACTGGTCCTTCTGTCTGATTTTCAACACCAGCTTATGGACAGAGCTGCTGTTTGGCAGAAAAGTCCTCAATGACATCATCAAAGATATATCGCCAAGTCTTAACAGCAGTGGAACCCATTTTCCTTTCCTCCTCTGCCCAAAGTGTAGTGATCAACATTCCATACCCCTATGTGGGGTGACATTCTTGTTGGGAGTGTGTCTGTTCCTCTGCTATTTGGCACAGTGAGACGGAGGGTACAGCAGAGCCACCTATGACAGCCCCAGATATGCAGGGCCTTGCAGCATGCCAGCTCTGTACTGTGCTGAAGGTCTAAGTACCTGTCAGAGCTTGGCACTGGCTCTTGGCACCTCTCACCCAGGCTTGGCACAGCAGGCAGGGTAAAAAGATAAGACATCCTCAGGGCTTCATTCCACGGCACCTTGTGGTCATTTCCAAGCCTCCAGATGACCACTGCTTCTCTGGACACTCATGGTACTTCTAGTCCGCACCATGACACCTAGGGCACCTGGCTCCCCCCCAACCCAAGGCAGACAAGGACCTTGCCATGGCATTGCAATTTCATACACAAGCTCTGGCATCAGGATGAGTTAGGTTTTCCTTTTGGGCTGTGTTACTCATTAGCTGGGAGATCTTGAGCCAGTCCTGAGCCTTTGAAGCCAGGCTCATCATGTATGTAATCCTACTAACAGAAACCTTTCTCAGCAACTCGTTGCTGTGTGAAAGGTGCTTTATACTGTACCCAGAAAACAGAGGCTCCGTAGGTATGAACTACTGCTGGAATTATGTGGCTCCTGGAGAAAGAACCTGTCATGCCCCCAAAAGGGATCAGATTAGATGAACAGCACTGCCTTCCCTTCCTGTGAGACAGCAGGCTGCCTCTGCAGGCAAACTGCCTAGGCTCACATCCCACTGATAGCTGTGGGGTCCTGAGCAAACCTGCAATGCTTGTTTGGACTCAGTTTCCCCATCTATACAACCGTGTTACACATTTCTACCAAATAGGTTACTATGAAGATTAAATGACCTTTAATCCATAGCACTTAGAATAATGCCTGGAACACATAGACATTCAATAAATACTATTGTTTTTATTATTGTGATCCCACAGAAATCCAACAAGATATCCATGTGGAAGCAAAATTAATATCTGAACAACCAAAGCTTCAGCTGACAGGTTAAAAATTTTATGTTTTCTAATTGTGCTGATACACAGTGCTCCTCCATGTCTGGATACTTTGACCTCCAAACTGCAAGCTGCTGTGAATCTTGCTGGTCCTTTGAGTAAGGTGTGAGGTTGAGAATCTCTGTGCCAGCCAGCCAACTGGCATGTGGGCCACACCTAAGAAACCAAGGCTCTGTCTATTTGGAGATGTTCAAGTGATGCTGGCCCTTAGTTACGACTGGCCACTCCCCTCTTCAAAGCAGTGGTCCTCTGGCTTCCAAATTCCAAAGAGCCAGCTATACAACAGCAGGATTGGGGCCACGCCACATTTGAGAGTGGCACTCGTCCTACCCCATAGAGACTTTATCCGGCAATCTGAAAGGAGGCTCTACCTTCCTAGGTCCCTAGACCACTGCTTTTGGCCCCCCTCAGGTTGCTCTAAGAGGAAGAACTGTGATGCTAGCCCTCTGACTGCAGCATTAGCTTCAAGCTGTGGTCCATGCCTGATGTTACACCAAGCTCGTATACTGCCATCAGCTGCACTGTCTGTCCAGCCGACCAGATTCTGTGTCCAGAGTCAATAAGCACTCTATTCTGCCTACTCTGAAGGCCATTCTTTGTTTCCCAGAGCACTGTAGCTCACTACCTTCTCTCTACCTTTTCCTCTGTCCTTGGCTGGGAATCTGGCAAGAACGGAGAATGCTGTCCTTCAGAACATTCTCAGTCCTGAAGCCGTGGAAAGAATAATAGGTGTTGAAATGTGTCCAATGCCTTTGTCCTTCCATCCTTCGTTTAGAAGGCCAGGCACAGTCCAGGTGTCAGGTTGGTTGAGGGTGATGGGTCTAGCCACTGTCCTCCCCCTCAAAGCAGTGGGCTTAGATGGTCAAGTTTCCCCAGGAAGCTCTGTGTTGAAAAAACAGCAGCAAACATCCCTGTTTAAGAGACTTAGGCATCAGCCGGTCTGTAGCTTGAAGCCCATCTCTGCCCTTCTTGTCTGGGTGATTTTTACCAAATTTCCTAACCTCTATGACCCTCTGTTTCCTCATTTGAATAATGAGAATAACATTGAAATACATATTATAGGTTCATCTGAATATTAACTGTGACATTTAGAATGAAGTGTTTAGCAAGCTGACATTAATGGTTAGCTTTTCTCCTTGCTATTGTTATTACTCCCATTAGAGGGTCCCCATTTAAGAATTTCCCTATAAGTGACAACCTCAAGGCTTGTGTGCTTATCTCTCGCTCTCAGAGCCGCCAAAGCTTCTCTTGGGATCCATGGCACATAGCAAGTAATAATGTTTTGTTCCACTGCTCACTGCCTCTCATCATGAAGCAGAGAGGGTGACAGATAAACCCAATGTCTATAAGAGGTTCCGCATGGTACTCTCTCAGCCTTCGCACAATCCAGTTCTGCCTGGATGCAAACATAGCAACAGGAGCTCAGCTTTCCTGCTGATTGGTTGTAGACCTATCTATCGTTGATCACACCACCCTCTAACCACTTCTGCCAATTACCAGTCGATATTCTCAAGCTCACCTGCAGGAGCACTTGAGTGTTGACGGTCAGCTCTGAGCCTTTGCCTGTGCTGTCAGCTGGGCCGCGTATCTTTTGCCTCCTCCTGCAATTTGCACCAAGCATCTTTCCTTTCCTCCCACCTGGGTTACTGGCCTGGAGCTGATGTGAATCCTCCGAGCTGGCTCCCCACAGGCACAAGCCTTCAGCTTCCTCTTTAGTTCATTTTCACATGCCAAGGCCTGTTGTCCTGCTGCTGAGCCAGCCCGGGTTCCCCATACTCTCCTCCTTGGTTCATAAAGTGCTGGACTCCAAGATCACAGGTGCCCGATTGGTGCCTAAGTCGCCCAGTACTTAAACCAGAACCCTGGTTTCCAGTCTGGCCACTTGACTCTCCCTGCCTGTATCGTGAGGTCAAGCTCAACGCTTGCCAAGTCTGTTTTCAAACTTGGGGCTCTTCACTTTAATTCAGCCTCACTCTCGCTGTTTGGTCCATGCCCCAGCCAATCCCGGTTGGTCTCCTGCCCTAGTGCCTAGACTCCTCCTCCTAATGCTACTCTTGACTCCCCAAATCTGTTTTCTATACAGCAGGCAGAAGGAACTTTCTGTGTTCATGTCTGAGTTTATCTGCAAGATCAGATCTGCTTAGGATCCTTTCTGACTTCCTGTGTGTTTGGGATGAGAACACTAGGCAGGCCTGTGTGCTCTGGTCACTGCCTGTCCCCTGACCCAGCCTCCCTCTCCTCTCTGGCCACACTCTGGCTCATGGAAGTTCTTCCTTCTGCCTGGAAAGTCTCTGAACTCTCTGCATGGTCAACCCTGACTCCTCCTCCAGGACTCAGTTTGCATGTCAGATCCCCCATGTATTACCTTAGGCTTCAAACAGCCTCTCCTTTTTAATTGCCTATTAGCTTTGCTTTTCTGCATAGCATTTTTTACCTCTAGAACTGGAAGGAGTTACTGGTGGTGACCTGCTCAGTGACTGACTTTACATTGGCTAATGAAACCCCTCCTCCATTAGAAACTGGACTCGTGATTTCCTGGCTACCAGCATGGTACCAGAACCTGGTGGTTACCCAACTAATATTCATATGAAAAATGGAGTAGGTGAGATATCATAGGGACTCAGAAAAAATGGTGATCATCATAAGGCAATCAAGGGGGGCTTCCTGGTGAAGGGAAGTGTCAGCCCTGGGCTTGGCCTAAAAAGATGGAGAAGCTGGGATACAGGGAAAGGCATTTCAAGTAGAACAGACAGTATGAGTCACAATGAGGCAGTGAGGGGCTTGGGATGTGTTTGGTGTTGGGAATTTACTCTGGTTTACTTTGGAGAATAGTAGAGACAAGACTGAAATAAGCTTGGAACAGTGACTGTCAGGCTGAGGCTCTTAAAACACATCCTTAAGGAAATGAGGAGCTACTGATTTTGAGATGAAGGGTTTAATCATGAGGACACATGATGCTCAGGCTCTACAGAAGCAGGAAGCAGGAGGACCACCAGTACACCTAGTCCTGGGAGCGTGAAGACTGGTCTGCTGCCTTGGAATGCAAAGGGAGAGAGGACAGATTGTGGCTCTCTGCATGGGAGAGGTCCTGAGCCACACTGTGTGCTTTAAGGTCATGGTTGAAGCAAGAACGAGGTCACCCAGAAATGCTGAGTGAGTATTGGGGTAGACCGGAAAAGAGATTATGTTGTAACATAAAAATTATTTTGAATTATGGGACAAATATACAAGTAGTGGAGAATATTTAGAAAAATATATAGAGCACAAACTAAAAATGTCCACTAATTCCATTGCTAGAAGTAATTTGTTAACTTTTTTTTTTTTGTACCAGGGGTCGAACTCATAATGTCACGCTCACCAGGCAGGTGCTTATGCCACTGAGTTAAATCCCTGGCCCTTTGTTAATGTTTTGTTGTATATTCTTCCTGACTTTTTCTATGAATGTTTGTAACCAGTTTTCTCCCCCAGAATACTGTACATAACTGCTTCAAACTTTCTTTATTTTTGCTTTCTCTTAGTACCACGAACCTCTATGACAATAAAATGCTTATGTAGTAAAAGTCCATGTACAGCATCAGTTTAAGTTGTTTTGCACGTGCTTGCATAGTTGCTCCATCATTTATTTAACCAGTCCCTCTTGTTGAATGTACAAATTTTTCTCAGTCTTTTTCTTTTTCTTTTATAAATGATAATGCTGGAGTCATCCTTGTAGCTAGGTTGTTATGTAGATCTTTAATTATTTCTCTAGGTTAAATTCCTAGGAGGAGAATTGCTGGGGATATAGCTGATTTTAGGGATTCTCCTTCTTTTCCTATTGGCTTTTGCACTGGGATTGTAGCTCAGTGGTGGACTGCTTGCCTAGCACATGGCTGGGTTGGATCCCCAGCACCACAACAACAAAACAAAACAAAACAAAACAAAACAAAACAAAACAAAACAAATCAAATTACCCTTCAAAATTTTTTATTCCTTTGCATTCACATTAGGATTAAAACTTTGTATTCTGGTTTTTAAAAATCTATCTATGCTGGGTTGAGGAAATCATTTTGTTATTTCTTTAATTTGAAGTTATATTTTAATTTTCATTTCTTTTCCATATGATCTTGAATCTTTTAAAACATATTTTGACAATGTGTATTTCTTTATGCTTTTTTCTCTCTGGTCATGCTCTAATTAGGTGTTTACTTTTTGATACCGAATAAGAACTTCTTTAAGTATGAAAAACTTCAGCCTTTTATTTAGCGTATTTGCCATAAATTAGTTTTGGAGAGATTTTTTTAAAGCAGAAAGTTTATTTTGTACCAATTGCCTTTTCTTGTGTAAGCATATGGCTGTGTCAGTTAATGTGAGGCTAAGTTGCTAGTAAGTGACCGAAGTCAATAGGTTATGACCATCAGGATCCAGTCGGGAGACTGAAACCACAGCAGTAATTTAAACAGTAATTAGTAAATTTAATTTAAGTAATTGTTAACTAGAAAAATGAGGTTGACTACTAAAGGTTGTAAAGAGAAATCTAAGAAAACAGGAGTAGCAGATAATGTAAGAGCAAGTCCTAGGAAGGAGGAGCCCACTCCAGGCTAAAGTTCTAAGTTAATGAGAGATGACAGCCGAGGCTGACTAGAGGTTAGAGCTCCCCGAGGTACAGTGGTCCCCACCTATCTGTAGAGGATCCATTCTAAGACCGCCAGTGGGAGTCCACAGCCACTGATAGTACCAAACTCGGTTCGTATTGGGTTTTCCCATATGCTCCGCAGCATTGCCACATAGTACCAGAGCTAATCTGTCCTTGAACATTTTATGCCCCATTGCCTCCTTGGCATCACTACACTTGAGCTTTGCGGCCATTGTTAAGTAAAACAGAGTTACTTGGATATAAACACTGTCATACTATGAGGTGGATCTGAAAGGTTACTCAGTAACTAACAGGCAGGTAATGTATACAGCGTGGATATGCTGAACACAGAGATGAGTCACATCTGGGGCAGGACAGATTTTATTTTCAGACCACATTTGACCTCGGCTAACAGAAATGATGGTAAACAAAACTGTGGATAAAGGAGACTACTATTATGTGGAAAAGGCTGGCCAGGAGGCAATTGCTCAGTGCACATGCAAAACTCTGAAGGTTGGTGCCAGTAGTTCTCTTTAACACTGAAGACATGGTTCCTGCAGGAGCAAATAAGATGAGACCTCCTGACTATCCCCCAACACCCTCTGCTGACAAAGCCTTGCATGCCAGGAGACATGTTCACGGGGTCCAACTACAACTCCAGTGAGGTGGAACATGATAGAGAAGGGTGGAATAGTGGCCGGAAGGTGATATGCTGATCGGTGCGGCACTGGCTTAAATAGACTAGTAACCTGTTTCTTTCTCACAGCATTGTCTGGAAGACAGTGATCTCGGCCATGATCTTCCCCAGCAAGGCCTCTAGAAGCCAGGCTCCTTTCAGCTGGGTACTCCACTGTCACTGGCTTAAGGACCTTATCTTCATGGGCCCAGATAAAGTGCAGAGCTCAAGCCGTCGCAGGCTTGGTCTGGACTTGGGAGCACAGGGAAAAAAAGAGACGGAGAACGTGAAAAGGTTTCCTGGGAGCTGCCATGTGTCTCTCTTGCTTCATCTCATTGGTTGTAACTTAGTCATGAACACAGGTAGATACATGGAAGTCTGGAAGATTTTTCTTCTAGAGGGCCTGGGACTAAAAATTAGAGATGCAATTTTTGTTTTTTCTGGAAGAATGGATAAAAGGTAGTGGTGGGCAATAAGCTCTTCCACAATTGGCCAAACTTGCTGGACATTTAAGCAGAAAATTCAAGATGACAATAGGCCACAACTATTACTGAAAGTTTACCAGGTATACAACATCAAATCTTTAAGTCAAACCTAGTAAAATGGAAAGAACTGGAAATGTTAGCTGGAAATGGAATGATAGCTGGGAAGAACCACAGGTTTATTTATTCTGAGTATTTCATGTTTCCCATGAGAGCCCTTGAGGTTGTCCAAGGTCATATGGACACTGTGGGCCTGGCAGAAGGTAGACTCCCCAGGCCCACCGCACCTCTTACATGTGATGGTCTATCTTTCCATTTTCAGCACTACTTAGTGTCTCTAGTGGCCCTCATCTCCAGAATGAGTCATGCATAATTGCATTCAGAATTTATGGCTCCACAAAATATCATTCCACAGTGGAGATATTAGCATTTATGAGATGTGCCTAGTCCTAGAATCAGGAACATAAGATGCAAAATTAGAATCCAAGAAGCTTTTGGCATTTAGGACCTCAACTGTGTCTTCTCTGTTATGGAATAGAGCTGATATCAGCTTGCACTCTGGGAACAGAGCAGAATGTCATATTCTGCTTGAATTAAATACTGAAAACCATCATTTTAGGCCAAATTCCTAATTCTCATCTTTCTACTTAGCTATGGAGGTCATGGAAGGGTTTTCTTAGAACAGCTATATAAGTTAAGGGCCCAGCAGGAGCAGAATTTACCCTGCATGTCTCAGAGAGACATTACTGCCAGGTATCCGTGTGGTGAAAGGACAAGAGAGCAGTGTTACATGAGCTGGAACCAGCCAGCATGGTGTTTTAGTCTTTTTCTCATCAGGGACAAAATACCCAACACCCACACCTTAAAGATGGAGAGGTGTATTTTGGCTCAGTTTTCAGAGGATTCAGTTGATGGTTTGTTGGTTCCAAAGCAGAAATCACACGTTGGAAACGCTTGGCAGAGGAAATGTTCAAACTGTGGCATCCAGGAAACAGAGAAAAAAGGGAGGAGCCTGGGACAAGAATACAACCTTCCAGGTCATATCTCCTGCGGTTTATCTCCAACCAAGCCCCACTTCCTAACTGAACTCATCACTGGATGAATCCACTAATGAATACTGTGTCTTCGTGATCTAATCACTTTCCATATACATGAGACTTTTAGGGGACTTTTTTGATCTAAACCGTAGTAGAGGAAAAGTGGCAGAAGGAGGCACCTATTGCCAGTTCTGTAGTGCCACAGCAGAGGAGAAATGGTCTGTACTTGCCTCTCCTCTCTCCTCTGATTCTCCGGGGTCTCTTCCTGGTTGAATGCAACCTGAAATCAGAGCAGGCAAAGGAAACTAGAAGATGCCATCCACAGAAGCAGGTTTCTTGGGTGCAGAGCAGAGCAGAAAGGGTGGAGAATAAGTTTGCAAAAAATATCTGTCATTATAGTTCAGGCCTGGCCACAGCTATTCATTTATGTGGACTGAAGTATTTTTGGTATTTTTACAATTTGTGAACAGCGTGTGTGTGGGCACTCTCTAAGCCATTGTGGACACTGCTGATTGCTCATGGCTCTCTGTTCTATGGGTCCAAGAATTCACCTCAGAGTGTTCAAAGAAACACCACAGATGGAGAGAGGTTGGCTTGTGCAATGAAACTTGTTTGAGTCTTTAAAACTTAAGCAGCCTTGTAAATGTGGCTTGTATACCCATACCAATCTAATGCATAATTTTAAAAAAGTTTTCTGAACAGGTATTTGTTGAACCAAGTGAATTGTGCTTGGAAAGCCAAGCTGTGACATGCTGGCTCTCAAATGTATCAGTGCAACTAATTGTTATCTGTAGATGAAAATGCAAACCAGGAGGTCATAACCATCTTGAGCAAGATGGCCACCAGCCCGGGCACTAGCCAGACCCTCTTGGCTCATCTGTAAAGATGCCAGGGAGAAGGCAGAGCTGCTTGTTCTCTTCAGGTAGAATCAGCTATATGTAGGGCCTCTCTGTTGGGCACTCTCCCAGGTCCTGGGGACTGTAACATGAGGTCCTGCAGTGTTTCTTGTGTGTCTACTTAGCCAAGCCCCTTGTTTCAGGTGTTGACTAGATAACTCTTAGCCAGAACAAAGAGGAACAAACAGGACTATGGATGTTGTCCATATGGTGTAGGGTGTGGCTGACCATTGGGTCTCAACTCATATGCCATTTCTATCAATTTGTGCTAGCCCTCCGTGGCTCTGTGTTGAGGTGGATTCAGAGGCTGTGATCAGGTTCAGTTGTCAGAAAGGCTGTAGCCAGTTAGGAATATTTGTCCTGAGTGAAAGCAGACAAGAGGATGCACATTTTCATCTCATATTTGCCATCTCTGGTGTGGGAAAGAGAATGGCTGAGAGTTGGCAGACTGACCTTCTGCATGAGATAGTTTGAGCAGGTCGTTTGACCTTCCTAGACCCACATTTCCTTTCAGGGAAAACAAGAACATTGCATCAATGACTTTTAAATTCTCACCATCTTAGTAAGTCCTTAATTCAAACTAGCTTTTTAAAATCTGCAGTATAAAACTTTCAATGAATCTGTTTGATCCAATTAAAATATTTACAGCTTCCCACTCCTCTCTGCCATATGCTTGAATAACTAAGCCATCCGTCCCTCAGGAAGGCCATTTCCCCAGGAGCAGCTGGGGACCCTGGTGACAGGAGGCTTCCCACACTAAACAGATTCCGTCCTTTAATCTCAACCCAAAGATCCAGGAGGCACGATTCACGCTGCTGCTTCCTCTCCTCTGTCTTCCCCACGCCTGAACCTCTGCCCCTCCTGCTCTGCAAAGGGCCTGAATGCAGAGTCCTGAAATTTAGGGTCATGGATTCAAAGTTCATGGTCCTGAGAATAAACAAAAAAACTATTGTGGTTGCATAGAGCTGTGGACCCCATTAACACCACCCCATGAATATTTATAGCATGGAACTACAAAAGAACATAGAGGCCATATTGTATTTCCTAGAACTTTCCTTCCACGGGGTCCTTTCTCTGTGGGTCACTTTAATGTAAGCTTTGCTTATCTAGTTGCACACTTTAAGCCGATTAACTTCTTACTAAAAAAACCCTCCCTGTTTGTTTGTACATACACTCCCTTAACAAAGATTCACAGAAAACTGCTTTAAACCTGTTAAACCCCTCTGCTGGAAACTTGAAGTGCACTGAATGCGTCTCTGGGTAGGATTTCCCTGCACCGCTGGCGCGCTGCCTCCAGCCCCCCACCTCAGTGTGTTTCCTGAGGGGAATGGTTTGAGGGCTCCACATTCAGTCCCTCCAACACTGTGGGTTTATCCCTAGGTGACTCTGATGGAACCTTAGTGAGCTCCTCCCTTGCTTGTGAGCCACTTTTATTGAGATGACCAGCCAGCAGGCCCCACGCAGATGCCCGGTGCTTCTCTAAAAGAAATCTGAGTGAAATCAAATGTTCATTTGTAGGGAACTGAGAGGCCCCTGACTTCACTGGTTCCTAAGCATCGGTGTGTGTCGGTCACTGGAGCAGTGAGGTGGGCGTGCAGGCAAGGTGCGTATTCCCTGTCCGAAGGCCGAAGGCAGCAATGGCAGGACTCGGTTGGGGCGTGGCCACCTGCAGATCTGCGCTCTCCAGACACTTCTGGGGCGAGTGGCTTGTGGACTGCGTCTCCAGAAACACTGAGCTAGGTTGACTGTCTCATTGCGCTGGTGAAGGAAAAATGCCACCAAAGTCACTTGCCCTAGGTCATACTAGGTTCTAGTGTAGACCATGGAAGTGCAGACTATTCCTTTTCCTCAGTGCAGACCATAAAGCTTTTGAGGAGCATGTGGAATATTTATGATTAGGACCTTAGGTAATAAACGGATTGAAAAATACCCCGCCCCTTAGGGCAGCCCCAAGTTGTAAGCGTAGAAATGAAAACCAGGACTTGATCAGTTGGTTGAGGTGCAGCAAGGTCACCTCTAGGTCTCCATGGATTTGGAGCAAGCCCTGGGGCACAGCATGTGGGCGGGGTGCACTTGGAAAGTCAGCAGCTGCTGTGGGCCTGCTGCCGTCTGGCGGCACAGTCCTGAGGAGGTGTGACTGGAGATGAAGGTGGCAGCTGAGTTGACAGCATGGCCCTCTGGCTGGGCTGCTCTGTGGCTGGTAGACCCTTCCCTTCTGCAGGACCCAGATCAGGGACTTGGTTTTCCTCAATACTGCCAAAGTCCCATATCCTGTGACTCTTGGACTCTCCAGTAGGGAAGGTGTAAAGGACCCTCCGGGCCACCTGTCCCACTCTCTGCCCCCTCTAAGTGCCTGCCAGGCTGTTCAGTCCCTGCCAGCTCATCTGGAAAAAGCATTTCTTGCTGGCCCCACTTGAATCTCAGTGCTAGAACCTGGGCTTGCACGAGGCGGCGAGCTGGGTTTGGTGTTTGCAGCCAGAAGCCTGCTTTTCAAGCGCTGTGCCCTTCCCACAGGCGCTCACATGGGCTGGTCATTAACATCACTCAGCCTCACTTTCCCCATCAGACCTGGCGATGAGTGTGGCCCTGGATTTCTGGACTTCTGGAGGCAATGTTTAGTCACCGGTGCAGTTATACAAGTGTTCTAAAGGTTGGTGCCAAGTGCTGTGCCGGAAGCTGGAGTCGGGGAAGTGAGAGGGGGGAATAGGTACACAAGTGGGTGGCACTCACTGTGCCACGGTAAGGAGCTTCTTGTGACCGTGCATGTTGGGTGCTTTAAGTGCCCTGAAATTCTGTCCCTGTGCCTGAGCCTCCCTCTGTGCCCCCGCCCAACCTCTCAGTACCTGTAGCTTCATGCCCTGCCTGGCTGTCTCCATTTTTAATAATCCGTGTGACTGGGTCCCTATGCCAGCTGGCCCCACACAGAGCCCCTTCCATGCTTGATCTGACAGAGAATTGCTGTTTGTCACCTCAGGGCCTTTTCACATGCTGTCCCTTTGACCAGCGTGCCCTTTCCTGCTATGAGCCTTCTGCCAGGCTTCTGCTCATTTGCTGTCCTCCTCTTAGAGTGTCCCCTCTTGGTGAGTCCTTCTCTGACTCTGAAATTAGCCTCTCAGACTTCCACTGGGAGATTTCTTACACAGGGAGCAAAGGTGCACAGCCACTGAGAGAATCTGGAGCAGGCTGCAGGGAAGATGCCTGTGTTTGCTGAAAAATGGACTGCTGATGCCCCAGACAGGCTGACCAGTGTGCAAGACAGGGGGCTCCTTTCTCACTAGTGCTTCTAAAAGGAGACCTGACTTTGAGTTGGAAGGAACAGGGGCTGGACAGAAGGATATGAGGTCCCTGTCTGTGGATGTGTGTGAGAACAGGCCACGCGGGCCTCAGACGCTGGTTGGGCCGGGCGACCTAAAGTCCGAGGAGCCGGTAGTTTCGGGTGGATTGCTGAGTAGCGCAGCAGTCTCCAAATGTGCCCCTTAGAACAGAAGTCTCAGTGAAAAAAAGATTCCAGGAGCAGCTAGGTTGGTTGCCTAGCCTTTCTCTTGGAGTACTGTATTTATTAGAATTGTAAAGGCATCAAGTCCTGCAGGAAAGAAAGTGGTTTAACACAGCCTTCCTTAGGAACTCCTTAGAACGTGACACTGGGGAAGTGCTGGCTTGGGGTGTGAGGGTTCTGGTTTGGGAGTCAGGGGGACCTTGTTTGGCTTCGAACACCTGCACAGCCTCTTCCTGTCTGCATGATATTGGCCAAATCCTACTCTCTCTCAAGGGGGAAACTTTGCTTGCTCATCTGTAAAGTGGGGACAAGAGTAGGTTCCTCATAATACTAGGTGGATTGAGGCAATGGACAGAGGGTGCTTGGCCTGGCCCTGGGGCCCAGTGAGTGCTGTATGCTTTGGCTGTCAGTGGAGAAAGACGGGGCAACGCTGTACTGTGCACATCCTGGAACAGGCTGCAGTTATCTGTGGGAGACAACCCCAGTGACTCCCCTTGAATGCAAAACAATTACTGATTATTTGGAGACTCATTTCCTTATACTGATATGTAGAGAGCTGGCTAGAGTATTTCCTTCTCCCTTCAATTGGCTCTAAGCATTGCAAATAAGGCTAGCTAGGTGCTGGTATGTAATCTCTAAAGCCAACAGAAAGTCCTGTTTCCTGGCATAGTGTTCTCCATACAGGATATGAGCACAGTGGGATGTTTAGAGCCAGTCAGCTCCGGGAATGTCAACTGGATAGGAGCCTCAAGGTAAAGAGCCTGTGACTCCCCAGGGCACAAGAGTTTGCATATCAGAAACTAAAGCAACAACCTCCTAAAACAATTCATTTGCTACCTTAATTAGATTATGTGAATTGACCCTTCTGCATATCTTTATCTCTGCAAGTTTACAGAGGTGCCCTTCTCTCACCCGGCCAGCCAGCTCAGGTTACTCACCTACTCCCTCCATCCCCACTGTCACTCATCCCTGAGCCACCCCCCTTCTTCACAAGATAATAAACTCTGGGAGAGGCCTAGGTTGGAGGCCTTTGTCCGCATGTCCTCACGAGGATTGGACTTAGGACCCCTTGGCTGCCCTTAACTTGGACTATGTCTTGGTGTTTTTACTCTCACCGTGGGTTGCATTGGTGATGGCAGATTGGAAATAACTTGCTGGGATTCCAATGACGTCTCAATGGGATTATAAACACAACCTTTTGGAATGTGAGGAAAACTAGAAAGAGTGTTACAATACTTGGATGACTGAACTCGATATTTGGGTTTACAGTAGTTATGGTCACCTTTGCAGCTGTGAGGGCCAGGCACACATAGGGGGCAGTGACAGAACTCAGAAAGTGAGGTGTTTCACAGACATTGTATCATTTCAGTAGTGCTGCTTGTAAGATCTAACTGTGCCAATTCTTCCCAACTGTATGATCAGTGACTCTGAAGCCAAAACAAGAGTATTTACACCAGGGAAATCAGCAAACCTTATAAACCGAGACTGCCCCTTCTCCAGCCAGTTGTTCTATATCAGTGTACCACCACTCCGCATGCATCCTTGGAAAGTATTTCTTTAAAATGAGCCTCTTTTTATGGTTCCACACTTATTATATAAGTTTAAAATTGCATTTGACTCCTTCATAGAGTCACGGTTTTGGTTTTTGAAAAGCACTATTCCTACTGAATTTCATCGTCTGTTCCTGAAATGATGCTTCATGAGCCAGAGCTTCATAGCCAAACACTCCTACCTGAAGACAGTTACTTGGCTTGCAGCTCCAGTGAGGTCAGCCAGACTAGAGTGGACGTGTATTTACTGACATGCATTTGGCCTCTCCATCCAAGTTCTGCATCTCTGCAAATGGTTACCCTGCATGACCTCTTCACTACAGCTAGGACATACGTAAGAGAGCTGGTGGGGAGCTGGTGGCTCCCGGGTCATGGTTGTTGGAGATACAGTCTCTGGCCCTTGCAACAGTGTTTCCCACAGTTTAGTGTGTGTGGTTTGCCTGCGGGCTCTTGATGCAGTGTGGACCCTCATTCAGCAGACCTAGGCTGGGCTCTGAGATTTAGTATTTTTATCAAGTGCCAAGGTGCTGTCAGTGCAGCTGGTCTGTGGATTACTTTTTGAGTAGCAGGGGTTGGCGATGGGTGAGGTAATGGGAACATTTTGAGGGTCTTCTCTTAGAAGGAGATCATGGCCATGTTTTGCCTTCAGGGAGAATTTAGTATCTGTGTTGAATGTACAGTTAACTTCAATGTCTGTGGGAGATTGGTTCTGAAATCTGTGGATGCTCAAATCCCTTATGTACAGTGACACAGTATTTGCACGTAACCTTATGCACATCTTCTTATATACTTTAAATTATTATGCAAATAGTTGCTATACTACAAGGAATAATGAGAAGCGAAAAAGTCTGTACATGATCAATGTAGACACAATTTTTTTTTGATGATTGATTGAATCCAAAAATACAGAGCTCATGGATATAGAGAACTGACTATGTAGACTTAGCTGACTTGCTTCTAAGTATTATTGAGCCATTCATGGATTAAATTTTTATTTATTTACAATTAATTATGGTGTGGTGTGAGGTTCAAAGCCAACTTGATTTTTCCTTAAATAGATAGATAACCCATTTGTTTCAGTGCAATTAATTGATTAGTCTCTTACCTTACACAAATTTGTGAGGCCTCATTTTCCTAGACTTTTCATGTATAATTTAGGGATGGCTTCTAGACTGTGCTGCAGAGCAGAGTTGTTATTACCATACACATTTTGGTGTCCAGTGGAGCTGGTCCTCCTTTGGTGCTTTTTCTCCTCTATTACTACCTAATTATATAGATACATTTTAATATAGTTTTGTCAGATTAATTAAAAAGTTACTGTGGTTTTAATTCAAGTATATTAAAACCTACACATTAATTTGGAAAAAATTAATATTTCTACCATAATCTAATTTAAGAACATAGTGTGTCTTTTTATGTCAATTACTTTTTATAGCTTCAGTAAGAATTTATATTTCTTAATATAGTATCACACTTTTCTCATTAAAATTTTTCTTAGATGTGATTTTTTTGCTGCTTTTTTTTTTTTTTTTTTTTTGGTACCGCGGATCGAACTCATGACCTTGCACTTGCCAGGCTTTTTTGCTGCTTTAAATAGAATTTAAAATTTTATATTATATTAGATACAATAGTTTGTGGTGTGTTATTTATATTTTGCCCTATGTTTATAACATAGTCATTCTCAGAGGTGGCAATCTCAATTAATTAAAGTAAAATTTGAACTTTAGTTCTTCCTGCCCATAACCACCCTAAGTGCTGAGCCATCACATGTAGCTAGTGGGTAGCATAGAGAAGAGCTCAGACACAGAACCTTTGAGAAAGGGACAGAAATTTCTATGCACAGCAATGTAGTGCACTGTTATTGATGAATCTTTTTTTCAAGAGTAGGAAGAATTTGAGAGAAAAAAAGTTTCTGCCTGAGAGGGACTAAAGGGGGCCTGGAAAGTGGGTTGCCCACTAATCCCACTTCTCAGGGGTGTTTTATTGAGCAAAACCATGAGCTGAGGATGGCTTAAGGTGGGACAGAACTATAGTCAATCAATAGGATTTTAAATATAATCACTTGGGTAATATTGATCCAATGGCAAATCATAGGATGAGTATGAGGTGGGGCAAAACTATGGTCAGCTGATAAGTATATAACAAATATGGTTGCTAGGGTAATATTGATTAAATGGGAATTAAGTGGGGAAATAAGTCACACATCAAGCACTTATGGGCAGACAAGGACTTTCCTGGAAGGGGTGGGCTAAGGAAGTTTGGTCTCCACCCTAAGGTGATTGACACCTACTTAGAGTATCAGTCACATCAAGAATTATTGTTATTTAACCTGTTATAAAATAAAGCAATAGGAAATTAAAGAATGTCATAAAATTATTATTATTATTATTATTATTATTATTATTTTCTGTGAGAGCCAAAATACTTTATTCCCTTTGGGATGCAGCCAGGTGACATCAGAGCGTCTGGAAGTGTTTCTTGGTGCCGGTGGCCTTGGTGACCTGAAGCATGTTTAAGCTCGCTGTCTTGCTCAGTGGCCTGCACTCACCCACAGTGACGATGTCGCCAATCTGGACGTCCCTGAAGCAGGGGGACAGGTGCATGGACATGTTCTTGTGGCATTTCTTTTTATGTTTATTTATGCGACTGTGTGCTTGCAAGGCAGGCGCTTATGCCACTGAGCTAAATCCCCAGCCCCTTGTGGCATTTCTCAAAGCAATTGTATTTGTGGCTGTAGTGGACATAGCCTCGGTGGATGACAACGGTCCCCTGCATTTTCATCTTGGTCATCACTGGGGGGAGGGGAATAGATCATGAGTCACTCAGGCCTTGTTGGAAAGGGGGTCATGAGAGCCCAGGGCATGCTGGGAATCAGAAACAGCTGAGCGTGGGTCTCTAAACCCTGTTTCTGGCATCAGTGTTGCCAGCTGGCTTTCTGGGCAGTTGAGATTGCCACCTCTGGGAATGACTATGTTATAAACATAGGGCAAAATATAAATAACACAACATAAACTATTGTGTCTAATATAATATAAAATATTAAATTCTATTTAAAGCAGCAAAAAAAGCCTGGGGTGGGCTTCTAAAGACCCTTGTGAGAATAAACATCATCTGCCTGTCATAAAGTTATTGAGAAATAACCGAATACTTCCTAATTTGTGTTGGAGCAAAGGAAATAACAATAAAAAAAGAAAAATGTTTGATTAAAAAAAGAATATAAGTCACCGCTGTTCATTCCTAGGGGAAACACATGGGTGAGTAGTTCTTCCTTTTCTTGAAGTCTGGCCTTCAGTGAATATGCCTCCAGCCACATTTGTCTTCTATGTTGACCTCTGAAGGGCTCAGCCCTGTCTGACTGCCTAAAATATTTCTGCCTAACTTACCTATCTATAATATTCCTCCCTCTGAAGAAGTACCCTTAACTGCCATGAGGGGGCACGGGTCAAAGAGCGATCTGGCTATGCCCAGCTGAAAAGAATTGTAGTTGTGATGGGCAGTCAGAGATACCCCCCACAGGGTCTATCTAAAGGCCTCCAGTAGACACTAACTGTTCCTGTCTTGGGTAGACACACAACTTAAAGTCTGAGGAGGTAAGGCCACAGAAAGAGTTAACTATGCATGGACTAAGTAATAAAATCAGCAGGATAATTATGAATATAGCCAACAAGGTTTTCCACCAGGAGAAGCCAATAATAGTTTTTCTAAAGAGGCTAAGGAGATGATCTAGAGAATTTCAGAATCTGACATGCCATTAACCTGTCTTCTAATATTTTGAACAGCTGTTGAGATATTAGCAGAAAGAACAGGAATATATACACAATATTCAGATTTTATAATTGCACAAGTACCCTCTTGGGCCACTGCTAGAATGTCTAACGCCATCTGATTTTGGAGAATGGCTTGCCTCATTAATTTTACTTCTTTTTTCAGGAGACAGACACTTACTGTGGTATCATTTAAGGCCCACTGAATATAGTTAGTTAAGGTTTCAATGTGATGAATGACATTCTCTAACCCTAGGGAAGGAATAAAGATAGGGGCCAAGTGATCATACCAGTGAAACACACTGGGTCATTTATGCCGTAGGCGGGGCAATTTAGCAGGTTTGTCAATACTTTTGACGCTTTTGCCTTGTAACCATATAAATCCCAGGGTGCATCTTCCTATCCATTCGGGGGGTAGCCAGGGCCACATATCTGTTCCACAGGACCAGTGAGTGTCACTTGGAGCTTCCTATCTAATACCAGGGCAATTAAACCAGTTTGTTGCAAACCAGTCTTCAGCCTATAAAGTTATTCTGTGTTCATTGTTTGGGAGATGTCCATCCCAAGTATTTAGTAGAGTGAGGACAATGAGAATCGGAGTGATTTTTCTGTTCCAACCTAAGGGAACCTTTCTACTGAGATGTCCTAGAGCGGGAGTTAACCATGGATAATCATCCCATATCTGAATGTGGACATCTTGATATCTATGGTTGTTATTTCTCAGGATAGAACCCTTATTTTTACTTAATAGGGGAGCCTTTAGAGAGACTTCAGTGGTATTGTTAGAAAAAAATTCTATTATGTTCTATAATTAAGAATGTAGTTTATAGACCACTCCACTTCTTTGTATTGTGGGCTAAACTATGAACCACTGAACTCTTTCATAACTCATCAGTATTGTCTAGTAGTTTATTTTAATCATCTCCTTGGAGTGGGGATACCCACCAAGGAAGTCCTGATGTACTCGACAAGGGGAACAGGCCACATATCCAGCAAGATATGTGTTGTAATGACTCTGCATATGCTTGTGCCCACCTTTGAATGGAAGTTAATTCTCCTTTAAGTGGTAAAGTGATTAGTAAAAGGGCCAAGAGTAACATCTTAGGTTACTTAACTGAAGATTTTGATTTTTCTTGAGTAAGAATCTTAAGTCTTCTGTGGGTTCACAGGAGTATTCCAGTGATGGTTGCCCACACTCAGCGACAGTCTCTGGTTCCCAGGATTTGAGATGAATGTGATGAGTACCCGAGAGAATAGCAATTGTAACACACTGGCTCTTAAACCCCTCTATTGATGGAGTCTGGTATTTTGTTTTAAGTCCTTCCAGTTTTATCTCTAAAATTTTGATGAGTTATGAGAAATAGATTGTAACAATTAACACATTTTTGACTGATAAAAACTCAAGTTATTGTACATAGTAATATATTGTATTTTGAAACTTGTCTAAGTGTCATTTTGACTAGTTTGCAACCTGGGTATATATAATATAGTATTTAGACAGGATTAAAATATCTCTCCCCAGGATGAGAGCTGAGCTTTAGACATAACTAAAAGGAATAGGTGAAGAGAAAATCATCTCAGTTACAGTTAAGTGAGTTACCTTTTATCTGGTGACTCTTTCACTGAGGTGTGATGACTGGAAGGAAGGCCAGGGTTCAAGAGAAGGACAAAGAGCCATGTACCAGTGTCCAGAAATATGCTTCTTTCTTTTCCCTCTATAGTCATGATTACTCAGGGCTCCACTGTGAAGATGACAGGTGGAGAGGGAGGAGGGTGAGGGCAGAGTGCTCTGGGGCCCTTCAGTCTTGTTAGACCAGCTGGGAAGATGAGCCCAAGCTCTGGGCCACCACCTCAGGGTGCAGTCTCACTTCCAGAGCCACCTTTGCAGTCAGGCCATGGCACCGGGGCCTCTTATTACAACCTTTCTTCAGGTGGCCTGGCTTATGCCAGGGGTAGCAGGTGAGGTTGGTAGTCATTGAACTCTTCTGGGAGCCCCAATAATCAGACTTAGGGTCTGTTTTGTAAAGGCTGCAACAAAGGCAGCCACTTTTTGGTCTCTTTGCTTTCTTTCCTTGGCGTCCTCCTAGTCTTGATTGCTATCTTTGTTTTTTTTATTGGTACCATGGATCGAACTCATGACCTTGTGCTTGCAAAGCAGGTGCTTATGCTGCTGAGCTAACTCCAGCCCAAAAGCTATCTTTTGTAACTTTTTCTTAATATCTGGGGCTTCTGCATAATAAAAGGGTCTTTCAGTATAATGTGTCCTATTGAATCAGGAGCTATCAACATGTTTTACCAGTGCTTCTTGTAAACAATCTAAGATAAATAACTTGAAAAATAGTTGACAGTTTAAAATAATTAGAAGGCTCAGCCCTTGTCCTTCTTAGACATTCAAGAATACACACTTGAAAATTTCTCCTGCTGCAGTCTCCTGTGTGATTGTTAGGCCAGGAGGGCTCTTGGGTGGGGATTGCTTGGGCTCCAGTGGGAACTGGTTGTTACCCTGGCTGTCAGTCTTCTGGCTGTTTAAAATTAACAATCTGATGTTCATCCCAAAATGCAACAGCAGCTTGTAATGCTGCTTTTCTCTCATTAGAAGTCAATGTTTGATTTAAGATTAACATTACATCTTTGCAGTCAAAATTATAGGTCTGAGAAAATCCTCTAAAGACCTCAATGTACTTGTCAGGGTCATCTGAAAATTTTCCAAGATCTAGCTTGATCTGTTTAGGTCATCAAGAGAAAAATATATATAAACATAAGTAGTCTCATAGGAATTATAATTATACTTTAAGCCTAAATAAGAATTACTTCTTAATGTAAAGAAAGTTTGAGCATAAAGCAATTCTGACCATTTCCCCTCTTTTTTACAGTATGATTCTAGTTGTAAAATAGCATCATAATTAATACTTCCCTCTGCATTCCATTTTGGTTCTAAGGGACATGTAGGTCGTGTACATGTGCAGAAACAGAATGGCTCTTTTTCATCAGGTAAGGGTTGAACATCTTCCCATGCTTATGAATGCATTCCAAAGGAGTAAGAGACTTCAACATTGAGCTCCCAATGTCTGAAATGCAAAAAGAAAGTGGGAGTCCCCTTTAATTTCTTTTTGATTTCTATTTTAAACCCTCGTGGCATCTTTTGTGTAGATTCCATTCCAGAGCAGGTAGATGCTGTCTGGAGAGAGCAGAAGTCAAAATTTGACCAGCGTATCCACTTTCAAACTGGTACACAATTTCACCTTTCCAGGGAGCCAATGACCTGACTCCTGTAACTTACACTTACAAGTACAAGGATACTTACAAGTACAAGCTACAATTGGTCTCAACTATGATAGTAATGTTGAAAGAAGGAAGCATTACTTTGTCTTAACCCTCTGATTATTAGTTCTTTGAAAGAGGCAAGGCAAACAGGTCAAAGGACACCACCTTTTATTTTGCAAAGATCACCTTTAAAACCAAAACAAATGACTTGAAGGATTTCACCCAGGAAAAAGCCTCCAAGGCACCTGTGTTACCTACTTAATGATCTAAACAACCTTTTCTAGCAGCAAGACAAGACCACATCTTTAAGTTCATTTAAAAATTTTTATAACTCTGAAGCTCACAGGTTAAACTTATATTTATCATCTAGCAATCACATTTTATGTTAGTAAAGGCACATTTGTTAGTCTTCTATGCACACATGAAAGAAAAAGCTGGCTAAAATATCTTTCTTATTCTTAGTTAGCATATATAAGGCACGAATATAAAGCATTTCCCTGATAGTTGTTTTCTTCCATGAAAGGCAAACAGTTGTTACAAACTGCCTTAGCCTGATTTCTGGAGGGAGAGGTAGTCTAAGGGCAAGGTGGTTTTAAAGTTAACTCCCAACAAGTTGGAGAAAAATAGGGGTTTTTGACTTAATAGTAAAAAGAGAAAAATATGATAGTGAAGTAGAGATTTTTCTGTGGTCAGGAGCCAGTTTCCACTGAGGAACTTTTGAGTATCTTCCAGAGAATAGCCCTGGCCATGACATTTCAGTTGTTCTCAATTTCTGTTGGCCCACACAACCAGAGGTCAGTCTCCAGAAAGGAATTCAGCTGTCTGTTTGGTCAGTATTCTATTGACCATTGACTTCCATGGGATTCACCAAAAGATGTTGGGGAAATCTGCCCTCTGCTTTAAAATTGGCAGGTGCTCTAAGAGCATTTAACTAGCTGGCAGAGTAACTGCTGTTTATCAGTGTTCTAAGGACTAGGTAAAAGCTTGAACAGAATCATTACCTGGTACTTTATAAGTTTACAGTACCAGTTTCAAAGTCCACAGCTTATTATCAAAGTATTTTGTGTGTGTGTGTGTGTGTGTGTGTGTGTGTTTTATCGGTACTGGGGATCGAACTCATGACCGTGTGCTTAAAAGATAGGCGCTTATGCCACTGAGCTAAATCCCCAGCCCCAAAGTATTTTTTATACATAAATGATAACTAGACATAGGAGAGGAAGAGAAAAGATTGGAGATCCTCCTTTAGGCTAAATGTGTTTTGGTCCTGTAAGTGTGGTGCTTTGGAAATAGCTCCTTCTGGTTTCACCCAGAAGTCAGTTCTTTCCACTGTGTCTCAGGTTCAGCCTCCCAAGGGAGACCTGCCCAGAACACTAAGCTGGGACATGGCTTTAATGTGTGTTCTCCTGGATGGGCAAAATTCCAGTGTCTCATCTAACCCAGAGACAGGGTGTGTGTCCTTCATCTAAGTGTGATGACTTCCCTGTCTTCACCATTAGCAAATGCTCATTTTCTATGGGCTTCTCTTAGCTGTTGGATAAGAGGAAAAGGTTGGAATGATCTACAGTTTTCTCTCTAGTCGTACATGCCTTCAAGAAAAGGAAAGTACAAAGTGGCAGGAAAAGATTACAAGTTCAGAGAAAGGATGTCTTATCCTCTCATGCTCACAATGAATTATAGAGACAATTTGCCCCTGAGTTGTCATTCTCAGCCTGGAAAGGCGAGAATGGCGAATCTCAAGCACTCAAGAATCTCAAGATTGCTTCCTCACTAGCGGAAGATTAGATCAGAAAGAAAACTGAAGCAGAAGAGGCTTGGCATTTCCTTTAGAGTGTAGAGGAGGATCAGAGCCAGTCTGTCTCAGTGAAACCTGTCCTCCAGGTCTTAAGAATGGCCACTGCCCTAGCATCTTTCATCTGGTGGAAGGAGTCCCAAGGTTTATTAATAGGCATGTGTATTTTCTAAGTATGGGCAAGATTCCATTAACAAAAGACTCATTTTATATCAAATCCCACTAGGGAATACTCTTAATATTATGTTTCCCTAATGCTGCTGTCTAAATAATAGACCACAGCAGTCAAATGAATCAAACAGGTAAAACAAGGAACACTAGTAAGTTCAGAAACTAAGTTCAAGTGTAACATATATAAAACCAGAATAAATTGTCCCATTAAAGAAGCAATAACCTTATAAACTTTCCATGTTTTCAACTTAAGTTTATCAGCATTTTAATAAAATTATATAAGAGACAAAGCATGACCAATTATTAGCAGTGGACAAAGACATAACATCATAAAAATTTTGATTACCTAAGTGAGTCACAATCTGGGGTCTATGAAACAAAAGCAAACTCTGACCTCCACCCAATTATCTCAGTGGAAGACCTCCAAATGATATTAGGGAATGAACTCCCCACTTGCTAGATGTTCAAAATGCCAAGTTTGTATTCTTAAAATCAAAGAACGAATTCTAGGAACAACAGAGGTTAAGAGTAGGAAAAATTTACTGAGAGAAAGAAAGCTTCTGTCTGAGAGGAACACAAGGGGGCCCAGAAAGTGGGTTGCCCATTTTTTCCTTTGTGTTTTTCATATATCATGTTGATTTGGGACCACTTTTCAATTTATTCCGTTAGGTTTTTTGGGAAATCAGTTGGTTTTATATGAAACTTCTGGTTTCTTGTCTGCAGTGAGATTGCCTCATTCTCTTTGTTTAGAGGAAAGAAGTGTGAGAAATACATCCCAGGAGGGCTGCCGCTCCCCACTTGTGCTCATGGCAGCCATTACTAATTCATTGCTGAATTCTTGGCATCTTCGAGACTTACTTCTTTGGTGTCTCACTCGTCCCTGTGAAGACACATCAAAGAAAACGTGGTGGGGAAGAAAGGAATTCTGTTGCGAAGAGCACACTGTGGCAAAGTTTGGGGATCTGGCTGCCTACAGCTGCCTTTGGCTTATTTAGAACATCAAGAGCCAATTTCACCACCTTCGGGATAGGAGTTTCCACCTCCAGCCTCCAGATGCCTGTAGGCCTTGCTAGTTCAGACCAAAGTGTAAGGAGAGTTGTCCTGTACTTGAGACTTGGCTGTGAAATGACTGGCTCATGGCCTTAGCAAACCTCTCAGCTTCCCTGTAGAATATGCTCTTGTCTATGGAATAGCAGTCAGGGGTTTGGGAGAGAGGCTCTAGATGACATTCTCATTTTGGACTTCTGTCCTGGGCTGCTGGTCACTCTGACGAGATCGGGCGCGTTCAGGGTGGTATGGCCATAGACTGCTGGTCACTCTGGTGTGAGTCTGAGGCAGATAAATTCCAGGCACGTGGGAGTGCTGGGGCCTCATTCTCTAGGAGGTGTCTACTCTCTGTGGTAGACAGACAGCTTTCCTGGAGGGTGGTGTCTTTTAGGGGCAGCCATGGCAGTATTCAAGGGGAGATGGGACCTGTAGGACCTAAGTGCAGAGTTTGTGATCCAGATCCTGTCTGGGAGCCTGAGACCCCACAGGGAAGGACGTGAGGCTGGCTGTGGGAAGGGACCCCGAAAGGGGGATGGAATCAATCCAGTAACAGACCAGGGCAGCTCCATGTCTGCTCCTGAAAGGTCAAGCCCATGCCCTCTGGTGGCTGCTGTGGGTAAAGGCTGCTGTGTGGGGCTTCTGTGTGTCAGTACTCCTGTCGGTGGTCCTTGTGAGAATGTCTCTTGGCCTTCTCACAAGGACAAGCAGGGATTTAGCTCAGCTGTTTAAGCGTCTGCCTAGCAAGTGTGAGGTCGTGAGTTTGATCCCCGGTCAAAAAACAAGGAATGTCTGTTGGCCTTGTGTCACTTCCCCGCTAATGCAGACCATTATCCAGGTTCTTGATGACTGCAAAATGCAGCTCTTTAGTCACTTTCCTGAGTGAGACCAGGCGTCAGCCCTGTGCTAAGCATGAGTCTATATTATCTTACTTGTTGCCCACAACAGCCTTGCAAGAAGACAGTATTACTGGTTCCCTATTTGAAAGCTGAAGAACCTGAGGCTCAGGGAGATTATGTTCTCTGCCCCATGTTTCACAAGCCGAACCTGAGCCCTAGCCTGTCTGATGTGATGCCTTTTCTGTTAGCCTCTAGACTTACAAAGCATCTCACGACGACTCCCTCTAGTGAGCGAGCTGGGGTTTGGTGGATGAAATATCCTCAGGCATTTAGGGTCTGCCCAACTGGGAGGCTGAGTGGGCTCTGCGGGCCGAGGAAAGCAGGTGAGGGGACAGGGACTGCAGAGAGCCCTCTGGCTGGCAGTGTGACTGTGAGACGGTCATTTTCTTCCGAGTCTGTTTTCTTATTATAAAATAGGAATGGGGTCAATATGGATTGACAAAATACTAGAATAATTAATGCATGGGTAAAATCCATGGCTCACTGGGCGCACGGAGAACCTGATCGCCCCAGTCCCATTCCTCGTCTCCCACCCCAGCTGGCTGGTGCCTGGCATTCGCTGCTCAGTAGTGTCTGTTAGGTGAACAGATGGACACAGTTAGCCCTGTTGGTGTCTGAGCGATACTGTTCTGAAGGAATTCACACAAAGGAAAGGATGTGCCGGGGCAGGAAGGGGAATTCACAGATGTTGATGATGAGTTCAGCTTCGCAGGGGCAGGAACTCTCTGAAGTAGGGAGAGAGACAGATGTCCAGAGGAATCCAGTATCCATTAGACTGGCCACACGTCTCACTGGCAGCCTGGGCCAGGTCCTGGACCAACTGCCAAACACTCTTCATCTTGTTCTTCCTCGTACGATTCTACAAGATCCTTCCAGATCTCTATTTCCAGATGAGGGAACTGCCACCCAGAGAGGTCAAATGATTTAGCCAAGGTCATACAGCTCTTAAACGGTAACATTTAGGTTTGAATCCAGATATTTCTGGCTTAAAACCACGTGTTAATGCACCTACCCGTGAACATCTCAGTGTGTTATAACCGCCAAGGTTTTTACCTCATATTACATATTGACTCTGTAGTTCAGCCTGAATGGAGAAGCCTATTTCTACATCATTTGCCAAGTGGCTTTGGGAAAACAGGACAAACCATGTATGAGGTCTTAAAGGTTCTGTTTGGAGCTGACATACGTCACTTCCCCTCCTTTTCATTAGCCAGAAAAAATGTTACATGGTGAATGCCGACATCAGAAAGATGGGGAAATATGGTTTGTCCCCAGGAAAAAGCAAAAATCATAACTAATAATAGATCCTTTCACAAGTCTTCCCCACCCATATTTCTTTCCACAGTGAGACACCCCGAAGTCCTGTGCAATTGTGGTACCAGGCTCAAAGTCCTGGATCTTTTGATTGCCTCTGTGCTGAGTCAAGATATAACTTCTTTTCATCCAGAGACTTGCAAATAAATAAACAAAAATCATACCCCCATATACATACTCAATATAGAGTGATAGATTAGAGACAGGATTACTGTAACAAATATTTCCATAACAATCTCTGGTCCATAAAAATTCTGAAATCATCCTGGATACAGGATGCAAGTGGCCCTTAAGGTGGGACGTCCCTTGATTAAGATCTGAGCCCACTTCCTGTGGGTTGTTCTCCAGTCATTTTCCTCCGTGACCTCCGACTCCAGGCTCTGAGAAGTCCTGCCTTTTTTTTTTTTTTTTTTTTGTCATTGTTCTTATTGGTACCATCTAAGGAAGACATCAAGGAATTGCCATCCTTGGGGGCAACTTTTTCAGCCTGCCTTTTTCCCACAGAAGGCTGGGGTACCAGGATTGCCTGGGGGTCACTTAGTCTCGAGTAGCTGCTGTGTCCCCAAGCCATGCTGAGGGTTTTTTGGTTCTGTATTTCTCTACAGTGCTGGTCGCTTTTATTTTTGGGTCAAAGTGGTGCCATAGCTGCTCACAGTGATTTCCTAGCCATGCTTCTCTCCATTCCTAACTGCTGTGTCACTTACTAAGCTTCTGGAGAGAAGCAGACTGTTTATCTTCTTTCCCTGCCCCATTCTTTTCATCTGAGGAGAAGCATTTAGTGAACCTCGACGTGGTTGGTCCTTGCTACCAATTGAGTTTCTTTTCTTTTTACAGTTTTCTCTGGGTATAACTTATTACTGTACAACCACCCATTATAAATGTGTAAGCCAATGATTTTAGTGTATTTAGTAGTTTTGTGAATCATTACAGTCCAGTTTTAAAGCTTTTCATCACTCCAGGAGTTCCCTTCCGCTCCTTTCCAGTCTTTCCTTATTCTCTCCTTTGGCCTAGACAATTGCCACTCTTCCCAGCTCTATAAAATGGCCTTTTTAAAGCTATTTCATATAAATTGAGTCATTGAAGGTAGTCTTTTGCATCTATTCTTCCACTAGGATGGTGTTTTTGAAATTCATTGGAAGGCATGCTAATTCGTTAGAGTTCACAGAAGTCATAGAACACATGTGGTAGCATTCATTTCCTTTGAATGGCTCAGTAAGGTTTTGTTGTATGTACAGATATACCACATTTAGTTTATCCGTTCAACAGTTATGGGCATTTAGATTGTTCCAAGTTTGGGGCCCTTATAAATAGGAATGCTATAAACATTTGAATGTATGTCCTTGTGTTTTTGTTTTGTTTTGTTTTGTTTTGTTTGAGATGTAGTTCAGGCTGGTCTTGAACTCACTATGTAGCCCAGGCTGGCCTCAAACCCATAGCAGTATTTCTGCCTCAGCCTCCTGAGTGCTGGGATTATAGCATGTGCCACCATACCCAGGATGTGGGCATATTTTTATTTCTCTTGGGAAGATTTTAGGAGTGGGATTTCTAGAACTTACAATAAATTTATGTTAAATTTTTGGAGAAACTGTCAATTTTCCATAAAACTATATAATTTTATATTCTCACTAGTAGGGAATCAGGGTTCTTATTTCTCAATACCACAAAGTTGAATTTTAATCAAAATTTGTTTTTCAGAGTTTCTCAGCTTGCTTTTATTGCTTAGCTATCAGAATAGCGTGGCTTTTCCAATTCAAGTCCCCAAATTTTCAGACTCTTCCTGTAATTTTTATTTCTTCTAAAATAATCAAATTGTGGCCTGGTATAGTGATGTATACTGGTAACCCTGGGACTCAGGAGGTTAATGCAGGAGGATCACTGTGAGTTTGAGACCAGCCTGGGCTACGTAGTGGGTTCAAGACCAGTTTGAACTACATAGAGAGACCCTGTCTCAAAACAAAAAAAACATCATCGTGTCTTTTTCTTTTCTGTCTTTTTTTCTGTTCTTTTCTTTTCTTCCTTCATTCTTTTCTTTTCCTTTTCTTTTTTCTTTCCTTCCTTCTTTCCTTCCTTCCTTCCTTCCTTCCTTCCTTCCTTCCTTCCTTCCTTCCTTCTTTGTGGTGGTGAGGATGAAACCCAAGACCTCACACAATGCTAGGCAAGTGCTCTGCTACTGAGCTACATCCTCATCTCTCATCCAGTTCTTTTATGATCCCACTTACTTCTTTAGAACTTTGTGAAACGTAGCTCATAGCAGCTAGCATGCTGTTAACAGTCTTTCACTCGCTTCACTTCAGGCTCTAAGCTCATTCAGTTCATTGTCTACCTCAGAAGTCAGTGCAGGCCACAGTCCCACCACACATGCTTCACCCTATGCAGCACATGCATCAGTCTTTAGGGACACTTTTCTTGACATTTGTCCCCAAACACAATGAATGGATTTTGATTATACTAGCACAACTCTTCAGATAGCAATTTCTGTATCAGAAAAAGAAGTTGTACTCCAGTTACAAATGCCTACGAATCTTAGAGGCTTAAAGAAAATCTTGTTTATCTCCCCTTATTCATACGATATGTTTAGCCAACTTTCTGTTACTATGACAAACATCAAAGGTAATCAAGTTGTAAAGAGAAAAGGGTTATTTTGGCTTGCAGCTTCAGAGATTCTGGTGATAATTGGCCCCATGGATTTGGGCCTGAATTCTGGTGGGGGCAAAATTGCTCAAGTCATTGCCAGGGAGCAAAGTGAAAGAGGAGGGGAAGGCTATGCTCCCACAGTCTTCTTCAAGGTCATCTCCCCACAATGACCCAAGGACCTCTTACAAGATTTTGCCTTTTAAAGGCTGCATCACTCCCCAATAGTGCCACTGTGGGCCTCAAGCCTTTAATACATGGGTCTGTGGGGGACATTTGTCCAAACCGGAGCACTACACATGCCTCCTGATCAGCCCTGCCTGTGCTCCACATCATCTGTGCTCAGGGCTTCAGGGAGCTGGAGCTGACCAAGTCTAGAACACTGCTTGTCTTCTGAGAAAGGAAAAGAGACCTGTGACTCATGCACTAGCTCCTTCAACTTCCTCTTACACTGAGTCACTTCAGGTTGTGTGGCCAATCCTGACATCCATGGGACAGAGAAATACAGTCTCCTCCAGGGGAGGGCAGCACATATTATGAATAGCAGTATAACCAATGACACTATGCTCTTTCTTTTTTATCCTGGGGGCCTGAGAAGGGAGAAACAGCCCTTTATGTGGTGGTTTTTCCCACAGCTGCCTAGAGCTAGGGTAAAGCTGAGGCCTTTCAAAATACCTTAAAGACAGGGGTTTGGATGCTTGTGGTGATTGGCTCCTAGCCTATCACTTTGATGTGTATAGTTATCTGCCATTCCTCTTTCTTTGACACTGCCATCACTTAGGCCTAGGGAGAAACTGGAGAGGAGGACCTATCTTTTCTAGAGTTTGTTCTCCAATACCCAGTGCCCTGAGGGACATTAGTAAACCCATTTTTCTTGCCCTCCAGATTGAGTTGACCCAGTTGTGGTTTTTTTTCTTTCTAGCTGTGTTCTGGGGAGACATTGCTCTCGATGAGGATGATCTGAAGCTGTTTCACATTGATAAGGCCCAAGACTGGACCAAGCCATCAGAGGAAGAAATAGCACACAGCACTGGTAAGTACTGGCCCCCCTCTCTTGTCCTGGAAAGGAGGGTGAGGACTCTAGCAGTGCTGAGTGGGTAGCAGCATCTTTGATGTTTTTTTTAAAAATTTTATTTAAAGAGAAGAAACAAAACAAAACAGAATAAAGGGTAGCAACAATACAGAATTCCAAGGAAAAAAGAAAAAGAACAACAACAAAAAAACATAAGAGATTATTACTTGACAAATTACATACTGACTTCTTGGAAATAGTTGTTCAAATTATAAAGTTAAAACATGTAAAGTAGACATTCAGACAGTGAGTCTGTTAACAGTTCTGTTCCACGATCTGACAAAAAAACAGCAATATGGTCATCCATCTTACCCACTCAAATATACATTCAATTATATCAAAAGGGTAAAATTAAACACAACAAAACAGAACAAAGCAGATCACAAGAAAGCAATGTAAGGGACATAAATTCCAAAACTAGACAATTGGAGATATTTACTCTCTATAGTATTGACTCTTGTTTTCTTCCAAATAGTTGTCCATATTGTCACATACAGGGAATTCACATGAAACAACATAGTATGGAATTGATCTGAGCAGGACGAGGAGGGTGTTTCAGGTCTTCAAGACCAGACAATAGGGAAGCCGAGAATGGCTGTCATAGTGTCTCTCATTCTCCTCAAAACAGCTGTCCATACCTTCATATGTGTTGAACTTAAACAAGACAAAGCAAGCTAAAATCGTTTTGAACAAAAAGTGATAGTTTTGCTGGATTTCACATCATGACATTATGGAATCAGCACTGGGTATTGTAGTGTCTCTTTTTCTTCAAAGTAGTTGTTCATTTCAACATGTGTTATATAGTTGGTTCTCATAAACTGTTTATAAGCTCTACACCTGCATGAGTCTCTACATGTATATCTATCCTTTCTGTATTAGAGGTAAAAACAAAACAAAGCAAGATAAAACAAAACAATTCCTAGAAAAGCATGAACCAAAAAAGTCATATATAACCGCAATACAAGGTGATCTACAATGGTTACCATGATGTCTCAGCAATATATAACAACATTAATAAAAGCAAAGCATTGGAGACATTATAAGACTTCAAAAGCAAGTAATAATCAAACCAGAGTGGGTATCTTAATGAGTCTTGTCATCTTCAGTGTAGTTGCCTATACACTTAGACTTGATGCTATCCATCATAACAGATTTAAATAAAATCAGTCAATATAAAGTAGCAACCTAACAACCCAAATTCAAATAAGATCAGTCATAATAAGACAGTATAAGTTATAAAGGGCTTCAGATTAATTTGATAGGACATTAGGGATGATTACCATAATATGTCCTCTTATTTTTGGGATAGCTGACCGTGTCCTGAAGTCTAGTGTAAGTAGACAAACTGGACAGCATGTAATCCATCCAAGCAGAGTGATGAGAATAATGTAAATTTTAAATCTTGTTACCCAATTAACAATATCCTCTGCCTTACTTTTTTAGACAATTCCTCCCCTTTCATTCCCATAGGGTGCACTGCTTGTTTTGGGTCCCACTGCCTCTCTATATAGAGCATCTCAATGGACCCTATCTCTTGATCTACTCTGCCTGTGTTTCTCTCTGTTAATATTTCAAGGCCATCTATAATAGAGATTACAGCCAATCTTCTCTGCCTTATTTCTGTTATTCTGTTTTTCTGCCATTGGTTGTTTATTTTTCTGTTCCACTCCACTGTCGGCCCTGTTCACTGAGGCCTCTCTGCCACTGTTCCTGAAATGCTCATATTCTTTTTTTCTCTCTCTAAAATGTCCTTCAGTATTTTTTGTACGGTTGGATTGGTGGTCACAAATTTTCCCAGTTCCTCTTTGTCATGGAAGCATCTTGCTTCTCCATTAATTTGTAGAGAGAGTTTTGCAGGATACATCAATCTGGGCTGGAGATTGTTCTCCTTCAGGGCTTGAATTACTTCACTCCAAGCTCTTCTTGACCTGATGGTCTGTGTCAAGAAGTCTGCCATGATTTTGATGGGTTTTCCTTTATAGGTAATCTGTTTCTTTTCTCTGATGGCTTTTAATATTCTGTTCTTATATTGAATTTCTGGGATTTTAATTATTATGTGTCTAGGTGTAGCTCTGTTTGGGTTGTAGGTGGCTGGAGTTCTGTATGCTTCATACATCTGCATATCATTTCCTTTTTCTATGCTTGGGAAATTTTCCTTAATGATTTCTGTGACTAGCCTTTGCAATTCCTCTGTTTTGATTCCTGCTTCTTCATTCACATACTTTATTCTTAAGTTATAGAGCCTCTTGTACTCTAGCCTTCCAATTGTTACTGCCTAATCCCTTGTTATTTTTAAGAGACCTTCCCTTTCATGATCACACATTGCAAGCCTGTGTTCAATTTTTGATAGTCTATCTTTGGTTTCTTTCAAGCAGTTTTGCCAGTTTTCTATGGAGTCTTTAGTTTCCTGATAATCTCTTTGAATTTGCTTCATGAATTCTAGGTTTTTCTTGTTTTCTTCATTAAACATTTCTCTCCTTTTGTGTTCCTCCATTCTTCT
>PVJX010005764.1:0-47129 GCA_004027295.1 Dolichotis patagonum
AGTACAGAGCAGATCAGAACAGGACAACATAGGCAACACAGTACTTTACATTAAGTCAACTGGACATCAACAGTAGCTAACACCATATCTCTTACTCTGCTATAGTTGAGCATAGTTTCAAATACAATAATATCAAACATAACACAATAGTATTAAGCCATACATAGAGTGAAAGAATTACAGGGCTTTCTGAACTGAACAACAGAAAATGATCAATGGGTACTACATTATCTCATTTTTGATAAAAAAGAAAAAAAAATTGTTTGAACTATCACACATATTCAGAAGTCCTACCATGCTTTTTTTGCTCCACTACCATTGGTTCTATCCACCACATTGTGTTTCATTGGAATTTGAACACGTGTGATAGTTCAGGAGGTGCTCTTGCTTCTGGTTTCCCCTCCCTGGGGTGGCCGCAGCTCCCCAGACCACAGTCACTTTCCAGGGCGGCAGGCTGCTTACTGGTTGGCTTGGCGCCCTAAGTTCCAGCATGGCACGGATCTCAGGAGACGCTCTTGCTTCTGGCTTCCCCGCCCTGGGGTGGCCGCAGCTCCCCAGACCACAGTCACTCTCCAGGGCGGCAGGCTGCTTACTGTATTCTCTGCTTCTTTAAAATTAACTTTTTAATCTTCCATATCTAATGGAACATGCAGTATTTGTCTTTATATACCTTACTTATTTCACTTTACATGATGTCTTCCAGTTCCATGTTGCTGAAAATGACAGAAATTTATTCTTTTTTATTGCTGATAATGCACCATTGTGTATATATACTACACACCAGTGATGGCAAACCTGTGGCATGCATGCCACACCAGGCTTTTGTATTGTTGAAAGCCATCCCTGCTGTTTATTCATTTATCTGTTGACCGACACCTAGACTATTTCCACACTGTAGCTATTGTGAATAATACTGCAATAGATATGCTAGGGCAGGTGTCTCTTTGACATAGTGGTTTCTGTTTCTTTGCATATATACCCAGAAATGGCACTGCTGGATCACATAGTAGTTCTGTTTCTAGTTTTCTAAGGAACTTTCACACATTTTTCCATAATGGCTGTATGAATTCACATCCCCACCAACAGTGTCTGAGAGTTCCTCTTTCTCCACATCAGTGTACAAGAGTTCCCCTTCACCACATCTTTGCTCATTTTTATTTTTGCTGTTTATCTTATTTTTAATAATATGCAGGAGTTCTTTATAAATTCTGCATAGTAAATTCCTCAAGTCTTATGCATTGTTAACATCATCTCCAGTCTTTGGCTTGTTGTTCCATTTATTCATGGAGTCACTGTACTGTCACTATAGTACATGTAATATTTTTATCCATATGCTTGCATAACTACTGCATACACAGTTTTGTGTCCTGACTTTTCTCATTTAGCATTAAAACATAAATAATTTGTCCTATAATGTTAAGATTATATAGCATTATGTATTGAACATAACCATTATGTATTGTACATAACTTTCTTTGTGCATCGTTTTTTGTTGAACATTTATGCCATATTATTTCCAAGGTTGAATTATTTTTCTTGTTTGCTTATTCTTTTTTATTATGTATTATTCTTTGTTTGACATTTTTGTGCATGAAGTTTTGGTGGGGTATCATTATTTTCTAAGGGTGTATATTAACACAAATTAAATTCCTGTATCAAAAGGAAATAAATATCCCTTGTCAAATTGCTTTTTGGAAGGTTGTTTCAATATGCCTTTACTTTTGTATTAGGTGGAGTCAGTCTGTCACAACAGTCCCTGAAGATAACAAAAGTTTATTTCCCACTTGCAACTTGTTAAACACTGGTTGTCTCCAGGGTGTCTGTCCATGCATATCAATCAGGGGATTCAGGATCAAAGTTTGGCTTAAAACTTTCTTCTGGATGCTACTAATGTTACTTCTGGTTATATTTCCTTGGCTTTGCAAAGTATGTGACCATGTCTAACTTCACACGGGAAAGGAGGTGCATCTTACCATGTACGTGGAAAATCAGAACCACTGTAAGTAGCTTGGAACTCCAGAATACACCATTTCTGAACCTTTCTAATATATTTTTAAAGATGAAGGAGTCATAACAGGGAGATAGGAAGTATTCTCTAAGCTAGAGAGAGTAGATTTGATTCTCAGCACAAGTATAAATGAGAGGTTTGTCTTTTGCTTGCCCTCTTTTTAATCTTTTATTGTGAGAAATTCACAGACACATAGTGTGTTAAACAATAGTATGTAGCATTCCAAATGCCCTTCATTCAACTTCCCCCAAGGGTGAAGCCTTACATAACTATAGGGCGATATCAAATCAGGAGATTGACATTGGTACAACAGTATAAACTCAACCACAGAATTACTTGGTTTTCATCATTTTAACTTGCATTCATGTGTTTGTATATGTGCCTGTATGTATAGTTACAAGCGTTTTTGTCACTGTTTGAACAACATACCCATTGTTTCCAATTTTGTGCTTCATTACTTTTAGTTCTATGCAGTTTTAACCCATGTACAGATTTATGCTAATTGTGAGTGAAATGAAGATACAGAACTCTTCCAACACCACGAGATAGTCCTCAACTACCTCTGTATATTTGCCTCCTGTCACCCTATTATCCTTTGGTAGCCATTAACCTTATCTCTTTGTGATTTTATCATTTCCATAATGTTATACAAGCGCAGTCATGCAGTGTATAATCCCTTGAAGTTTGTTGTGCATGTATTAATATTTTTTCCCTTTCTATTTCTGGCTAATAGTCTATGGCATGGAGGTAGTACAGTTTCTTTGACCGTTCACTTGTTCTTTGGGTTGTCTCCAGTTTTCAACTATCTCAGTTTATATGAATATCCATATGCAGGTTTTTAAAGCTTTATTTCTCTGGGATAAGCATTAAAGAGTATACTTGCTGGGTTACAATCTAAGTGTATGTTTAGATTTGTAAGAAATAGCCACACAATTTAGTAGTGTACCTATGTCATTTTAAATCCTTGTCATCACAGAATTTTCTCCAAATTCTTGTCAGAATTTGGTATTATCATTACATTTAAAACTTTTAGCTGTTTTAATATATAGTGGTGTTTCATTATGGTTTCTCATCTCTCATTATATAGATATATAGGGCCGGGGATTTAGCTCAGTGGCTTAAGCGCCTGCCTGGCAAGCGTGAGGTCATGAGTTCGATACCCGGTACCAAAAAAAAAAAAAAAAGAAAAGAAAAAAAAACCCACTACACTGTAGATATATAGTGGTGTCTCATTACAGTTTTAATTTGAATTTCCCTAATGGCTAATGATGTTGAATGTTTTTAACATGCTTATGTGCCTCTTGTGTCTGCTCTTCAATGAAATGTCTCTTTCCATTTACTAATTTTTTTGTTTTTATATCATGGAGTTTTGAGAGTCCTTTATTTCAGATACAAGACCTTTATCAGATAAGTGGTTCACAAATACTTTTCCCAATCCATATTTTCCCTCCTTTTTTTTTTTTTTGTACTGGGGATTGAACTCATGACCTTGTGCTTGCCAGACAGGCAGGCACTTACACCGCTGAGCTAAATCCCCTGCTATCTTTTCATCCTGCTAATGGGGTCTTTTTCAAAAGATTTTAATTTTAGTGAAGCTCAATGTGTCAAGTTTTTTTTAATGTATTATGTTTTTGGTGCCATGTCTAAGAACTTCTCCACTAGCCCCAAACTCCATCTACCATACTTCCAACCACCACTAGTCACCAATCTAAGATTCATCTGCAAATGGCTTTTCATCTAGGCAGCTGTCTCAGCTAAACATCAGCCTATAAGGCTGAAGGAGTAAACTCTGTCAGAACTAGCACTAATGGACTCTTTTGTAAAACAAAAGTCGTAGATGCTGGAGAATATACTTACTGGAAGCTGGTGAAGGAGATCGTTTTTGCTTTTCCAGATGGGACAGCTGGGAGACGAGACTTCAGTTGGGTATGTAGTAGATTAGCTTTCAGGTCAGCTCTGCCTGAACCTAGCTGTAAATGTCTGGGCTATTTACAGAACTCAGGGCTAGAAGAAGCCTTGCTTTGTTTCAGAGAGTGGCACTGGGAGGACAGAAGCTTGGTCTACCTCTCTGCTTGCCCAGATTCTTAGAGAGTAAGTCTTCTATGATAGTCTTTACATTTCAACTCTAACCCAGAAGCCACAAGCATTTTAAACAAAATGTTTCTGTTGTCCATAATTAGAGTTTATTTTATTCTCTTGGGAATCCCTGCTACTTCAAAAACTACATTTTAGAAAATCTAATAGGGCCCATATTAAAGGCCATCATCTAATATGTTGTTATTTAACTTTCTATAATAAATTATTAAGTGCTAACTGTAAAAACAAAGTAAGTACTTCAACTTTGTGCAAATCTTTGATAATTCTAATAACACCCCCAGATAAGTGTAAGCTAGCTTTATAGACTAATATATTTAAATCCTAAAACTTTTAAATGCATCAAACTATATTTATCTCCTAGTGAAACTAGGTAAAAAAATGCTCAATTAATAATTTATTAAATTGAATGTTACTAAAATAAAATAATCTAATCTTCTTCCCCAGCCGTCAAATATCTTAAATAATATGGTATTCAATATTGTAGATTTAATAGGTTTGCATGCATTTGGTAAGATTAATATACTTTCTTATGTTAATTAGTTAAATCTTTCAAACAATTTTTATAATGTCACCATCTCCTTTAGTATTTTCTAAAACAACTTGAGTTCATTGACATTTTTAAATGGACTAATATCTGAAAAAAATATATATATAAAGTGACCCACTGTGGAACATATTTTCTGACATTACTTCGGTCAAGAATTGACTGGAAAAGGAAAGCAAGCATGGAGGCAGAGGGATAGACTCGATGACTTCTTGAGGTCCTTGGCAATGCTGTATGTCTATGATTATGATTATGATTATGTTTGTTTATTAACATTTATACTGGGCCATTTTAGTTGATTAGCACAATGCAATTACTAAAAATATGCAGCTAGAAGTTCTGGGAAATTTCTACATTGCTAGGAAAGGCTAGATATGATATCATTTTTGATTTTCAATAACTTAATTAAAATAAACAAGCATATTACCTTCATGTTACAATAGGCTCAGTATGGTGTATACTGTGATGAAGAATCCAGGCTAGTTACTGAAAATGGAAGCAATGAGAGTAATCACGAGAACTTTCCTAATGGCTCACTTGACCCATTCTTTGTCCATAAAAAAGAAAGCTATAGTCTCTCGAAGCAGTGGGGTTGGGATGGGGGTATAGCTCAGTGATAGAGTGCCTGCCCAGCATTTATGCAGCCATAGGTTTGATCCCCAGTCTCCCAGCACCACAGGGACACACAAAAAGTCAAGGAACTGTGGATGACCTGAGTTGAATATTTCTCTGTGCTCTCTCTTTGTACTTGATGGTTTTAGTCCTGTGGTCACAGCCTGGGACAGCCAGGGTCAGCCTTTAGTGGAGGCAGAGAGGGCAGCCTGTCCTTCTGTGAGTGGAGCAGCACAGAGAACCTCAACCAGATAGAGACCTTCTGTGAATTTCAATGCTACCGTGAGAGAGCGACTCTTCTGAGAGAGTTAATGCTTGTAGAAATTCAAATTACTAAAACTTTGAGCTTGTTAGTTATTGCCAGCTACAAATGAGTAAATATAGATTAATTTTCCACAACATTTATTTAGAGCAGTGATTCTCAAAGTATGGCCTTGGCAGGGCTAGAAAATTTCTAACACTCATTTAGAGGTCTTTTTTATTTGGGGATCTTTGAGGTTAAAACTACAGTTTCTTTTCCCCTTCTCCCGTCCTCCTCCTGTCCCCCTCCTCCTCTTCTTCTTTTTTTGAGACAGGATCTTGCTTTGCAGTTCAGGCTGGCCTTGAACTCACGCTGTAGCCCAGGTTGGCCTCAAACTCAGTGATCCTCTTGCCTCAGCCTTCTGAGTGTTGGAATTATAGGTGTGCTCTACTATTGCCTGGCCCAGTTTCTTTTTTAAAAAATCATCATGATGATGATACATTATTCTTTGTTCAAGATCCTTCTCTCCTGAATGTACAGTGAAATTCTGTAAAGTTTACATGACATGTAATTTTGTAATTTAAATGTAGAAGCAGATAAGAGAATCAAACATCTCCTATTAAAATATTAAAGAAATTCCCAAAATGTTAAACAATAGTATTTTCATCAAAATACAGTATTTGTGTTAACATTTAATGAATTTGATTGTTATTTTAAAATAAAATCCTAAGTAAATATTTTTAATTGTTTCTCCATTTCAAGTATGGCAAATACCAGTTGACATGATCCATATGAATGAATCTCTTTGGGGTACTCTATAACTTTTAAGAGTATAAAGGGATCCAGGAATCACAAGTATTTGCCACTGAGAAAAGCAAGGTAGGAAGGAACCTCAGAAACTATTACGTCCCTTCTTCATGTACAAGTTGAAAATTGATCCCCAAAGAAATAGAAACATTTACCTTATATTGTAGTACAAACTGCCTCAAAGCTTGGTAGCTGGAAATGCCCCAGTGAGTCACTTTGGATCTCTCTCTTTTCTTCCTCTCCTTCTCCTCCTTCTCCTTTTCTTTCTCCTTCTCCTTCTTCCTCTTCCCCTGTCCTCTCTCTCTCTCCTCCCCTCCTTCTCTTCCTCCTCCCCTTTCCCACTCTGTGATTTCCCAAAGTGGCTCCTGGTTGTTCCTCACAGATTGAGCATCTCAAGATGCTGGAGTGAAGACAGCAAGGCTTCCTCTGACCTAGATTTGTAAGTGTCACAGCTTCTACCACGTTCTGTCAGTCAAGCAACTCACTGAGACCAGCCCAAATCCAAGAGGAAAGGAGGGAAATTAGATTCCATCTCTTAATTTGAGGAACAGCAAAGACTTTATGACTACCTTGAATCTATCATACACAAGGTGCTATAATTGGCACTACAACTGAAACCAAAATTCAGTTCTCCTGGTTCTTCGTGTCTATGTCAATTGTGACTATAGTGCATAAGAGGATAAAAGAAAAGCCCAAAGCATGGGGCTTTGTGTTAATGAAGGACATTTCAGGGTGGGCTCTAAGGCATGGACACCATGATAAGCCTGAGTATTTCAGAGCCTGAAAGCAAGGATGATAAGGACAGGATCATGGGCTCTGACATAGAAGGGAGCTAATTATTGTTTAAAATGCTCACCTCTCCCCAGTAATTCCCCACTAATTGTATCTGCTTTTGCATTGGCAGTTTTGATTTGTTGGGTAGCCTACCTGTTTCTGGAAAGGACTATTAGCAAAGTTTTACAAAGCAACAAATCTGTTTCCTTCTTCCCTTTACCCAGTGGCTTTCTAGTTCTGTTCTCCTATTGCCTTAGGGTAATACTGAACAGGTTTCTACTTGTGTTTTGTAGGGCAGCACCATAGCTATTATAAATTCTGGAGGTTCTGTATTCTATGTTTCCAACTCTTTATCACAAGTTTTTAATAACCTACTTATTAGGTTATTTTTCTATAAATTATCCCAGTTTGTCAATTGCCCTTTCAAAGGATTCCTCATGCTCTTTCAAAGGTTGAACAGAACATCTTATGGTGACCAGCATGCTCCCAGAATTCCATGGTTTGCAATTTTTCATGCATCATAATAATATGTTGTGCAGATATAATCTTCCAGATCTTAGATTTTTACTCAGCTGTGGAGTAAAACATTTATATTTTATATTTATATGTATCTGTGAAAATTTTATCTCAGTAAGTCCATCCTGAAAATATCTTTTTAAATACAAACTATCACTAAAACTATGCATTCTCCCACATAGTTTCATATAATCTGCAGAGTTGTTTACCATTGTTCTATACTTTTACCTAGATCATTGGTAAAAATGTTGATGCAAACAGAGCCCAGCGTCACTCCACTACAGACCATCATCTATGCTAACATCGATCTACTAATCAGCATCCTTTGGGTTCATTTATTCACCTAACTGTTGTTAATTCATCTAATGGTACTATCACTTAGTCCATATTTCTCCGTCTTGTCCACAATGATATCATGATAAGCCTGGACAAATGCCCCACTGAAGTCCAGATGCATTACGTCTACTGCACTTGACTGCTCTCTAAATCCACTAACCCTGTCAAAGGAAATGAAGCAAATCTTACTCTTTAAACACACCATGCACTCCGATGATTCTGGGAGTTTGCTCATGGTTTTTCTCTGGCTGGTCTTCTTCCATTCTACCTCGTCTGCCTGTTTCTACTGCTCATAAGTTGCTTCTTCAATGGAGCTTTATTCCTTGACTCCAGGCGTATTTGTTTCATGTGCAGTTTATTTTCTCAAAAACTTTATAGATAGCATCATGGACCAGTTGTTTGTTTATGCCTTCCCTCTTCTCCCTTGTTTAGAATGAGCCATGCTTATTCAGTAAATGTTTCATGACTTTAATTCAACTAGATTCTGGTGTACGGACAGTCATTTTCTAAGATACTAATACATCACTTACTCCAAAATTCAATCCAGCACCCACACATAGGTCTCTAAATACTAATTGCCTTTAAAAAGCACAGGGTTTCTTGGTAAAATGGTTGAACCCAAGTCTAAGGAGAAGTGCAAAATATGAGCGTGTAACATCTCGTGTACCAGTTAGCAAGAACCCTGTAAGAGACATTAGGAGCCCATCAAAAGAAACGGGAAGCCACACTGAAGAGATTTCTACTGCTCAAAGCTGGGAGCATCAATAAGAATCAGTAAGATCTTACTGTATCAATTAGAATATTTACTGTGTTAAGAAAGTAGCCCAATAGTTTAGTGATAGAGCACTTTCCTAGCATGCATGGGGCCTTAAGTTTGATCCCCAGCACAGTATGAGAGAAAAGAAAGAAAGAAGAAAGAAAGAAAGAAAGAAAGAAAGAAGAAAGAAAAGAAAGAAAGAAATAATCACAGAGTTCATAAGACTATTAACAAAACAAACAAGCAAAAAACAAAAATTGCACTGATGATCTTTGAAGAATACCAGGTAAAAAGGTATTCTAGAAGCAGATAAACAAAAGGAAAGATTAAGAATTTATCACCTCGAGCACCTAATAACTAATAAAGAAGTTTTTTGTTTATAGCAGCTCTCTAGCTAATAAGTTAGCCAAGAATGATATAATTTGAATATTACCATTTTGCATTCCCTAAATAAATAAAATAACATAATCTAAAAAACAACGATCATTGGCTCCTAAAATCTTTAGGTAAAAACTACTGGGGAATGTTGTAAGTGATGGTCCCAGTGATAGACAAGGATAGCCAGCCTTGTACAACAGGAAGAATATAGTACCTCCCACAAAACATTCTAAGTAAAAACCTGGACTTGAATTGATCAGACTTCAAGATTCAACTTCCAGTTTATAGGAAATGAATAAGAGCTAGAGTGAAATAACACTGCAGTCGGAGGAGCTCTTAGCCAAATCTAGCACATGGGCAAGTCTATAGCTCATGTCACCTATTTTCTTCTCAAATAATTGTAAGGGCCAAGGGTACAGCTCAATGGTAGAGTTTGAACCTCAGCATTGCAAACAAAACAAAACAAACCACTAATACATAAAATGAATTATAAAGAGAGAAAAATGGGGGCTGGGGAGGAAATTATAGGTCTGATGTAGTTTCAGAGCCATGAAAACCAAGCACAGTGGGCTTGATGGTACATGCCTATAACCCCAGCACACAGGAGGCTGAGGCAGAAAGTTTGGGAGTTAAGGTCAGCCTGGACTACATAGCTAGTTCGAGGAAAGCCTAAATTACACAGTAAGATCTTGTCTCAAAAAACCAAAACAAATTTTAAATTTCAAAAACAAGCACAATGCATGATCATATTTAGATGCAGATCCAGACAATCTAAAACAAATGTTTGTGAGAGAAAACTGAACACTGGATATTAACAAATTATTTATATTGTGATGTGATAACGGCATTGTGATTATGTATTTTTAGAGAGGAGTCGTTAGCTTTTAGAGAAAATACTGAAATACAGAGGGAGTTATATGATGTCTTAAATATATCTTCAAACAAACTAGTAGGGGCCATGGGGTTCAGATTGGAGGGGTGATGTAAACCAAGATTGGCTATGAGTCACCTGTGTGCAGGTGAGAGGTCATGCTGTCTCCTTTATATTACTCTCTCTTTTGTATATACCTAACATTTCCCATAATCATTTGTTAGTCCAATCTATAAATTTCCCTGAAATTGTCGAGGTCACCAACGAGCACTGTTTGCAGAGCCCACTTCCCTTCCCTTCTTGAAAGTCAAATGTTGCCTTGAAAGTCAAATAGAGGAATCTCTATTCATTCCTGCCTTATTCTGGGTTTTTCCACAGAAACCAGTTGCTTGTGATCTCACTGGTATGTCCTTCTCCAGGACACTGTCCTTTTGTTAAACTGTGTGCAGTACATGCTGTTTAAAATCACCTTGGGGAGTGGGTACATGTGCATGAATACAGCTTGGTTATTTCATTTACTCTCCCTCCTCCTCTTCTTTCCCTCCTCCCCCCTCTTTCTTTAAATCCCCTTTCCCCATTTTCATTCTTGTTGGTATTATTAATCTTAGCTATGTTTATGACATAAAATGTTTACATTCATTGAGGTTATTAGGTTTCTGTACATGGCATATCTTTATTCTTATTTCCCCTTCTCCTTCCCCTCACCCTTGGTCTCCTGGATCCCTTCCCATTTGCAAGAGATCCACCCTTTGTTTCCTTCTATCCATCCTGTATTATTCTGTTTGTACTCTGCTTCACTCAAATGAGAGACATGATATGGAATTTAAGCTTGTGTGTCTGATTTTTTTATTCAATATAATGTTTTCTAGATACATCCATTTTCCTACAAATGTCCCAAATTCATCCTTCTTTATATACAAGTAGTACTCAATTATGTATTGATACCATGTTTTCTTTATCCAGTCATTTATTTATGGGTATACAGGTTACAATCAGGATTTAAATATAAATTATGCTGCTATAAACACTGCTATGCATATATAGCTGTAGTATGATGTCTTAATCTCTTTGGAAAAGATACATAGAAAGGGGTAGCTGGGTCATATGGAATTTGTAATTTCAGTCCTTTATGAAATCTCCATACTGATTTCCATAGTAGTCTGTTTACACTCCCACCAACAGTGTAGGAGGGTTCTCTTTTCATGACAGCCATGCCAGTACTTGTTATGTTTTGACTTCTTGGAGATTGTCATTCTTTCTGGTGTAAGATGGAATCTTAGCGTCATTTTAACTTTCATTTCTCTAGTGACCAGAGATGTTGAACATTGTTTTTCATGTATTTGATGGCCATTTGTACTTCTTTCTCTAAAAAAATGTCTGTTTGTTCATTTGCCCATTTCTTCACTGGGTCTTTTATTTTAGGTGATCTAACTTATTTTAAAAATTCTTTATATATTCTAGATTTTAATCCTTTATCTGAGGAGTAGCTGGCAAAAAATCCTTCCCCATTCTATAGGTTGCCTCTTCACTCTACTAATTTGCTGTTGCAGAAGATTTTTAATTTGCTGTGCAGACGATTTTTAATTTGATATAATCCCATTTGTTGATTTTTCTGTTATTTCTTGTGCAATTGTGGTTCTGTTTAGGAAATCCTTTCCTACATCTGTGACTTCAAGTGTCTTGCTTATTTTATCTCCCAGTATGTGCAATGTTTCTGCTTTAAAGCTGAGATCTTTGGCCATTTTGATCTTAGTTTAGTACATGGAGAGAGACATGGGTCCAATTTCAATCTTCTGCAAAATGACATATATTTTCCCAGCACCACTTGTTGAAGACGGTATCGCTTCTTGAACATATACTTTTGGACCCTTTGCAAAGATCAAAGAGCTGAATGTGTCCGGGACACTGTTCTTGCAGAACTCATTGAAGCAGTCAGGACCCTTTCTTCTCACACTCTGTACATGGGTCTCTGGTCCCTGTCACGACATTCACACTAATCCTAGGCACATTCTTTGACAGAAAAGACAGAATTAAAATAGGAATTTTATTTGGTTTTCTGTATCATTTCTCAGTGTTAAAAAGATTAATCCCAAGTAGTGTGTTCATCCCTTTTAATTGTCTGGCTCTAAAATAATTAGATTTTTATTTGTTAAGTGAAGCTAAATATTTTTACTATATTCTCACAGGGCTCTGTTATTATTAGAAATCACATATTTCTGTTCTCCTCTTGCATAGGGTCATTCACTTTTAAAGGAAATTTCTCTGCTTTCTGAAGAATTCATAAGAGCACTGTATGAAGAGCTGGAACAAGAATTTTTTCATGGCACTACAGGATGTTGGTGCAGATTGGAATGCTGACATCATCACACTCTGGTCTGCAGGCACATGTAGATACCACCTGCCTAGAAGGCTATTTTGCAGTTTGACATCTTTTAAAACATGTACTCTTGGAATTCTACTTTCAGGAATTAATTCTAAGTAAATGTATGTGCATTGACATTTAGCCCAAATGGTGCCAAGTGTAGTGTCTTAATATATTTTTAAAATTAGAAGAAACCTACAGGTCCAAAAAGTGGGACCAACTAAATAAATTAGGGTTTATCACGCAGTGGAATCTCATGTAATGATAGGAAATGATAGATTAGAAGACTATTTCCCAATAGAAGGAGTCCCTTTGTTCAGTGCAGCTTGCTAATGATGAAACTTGTCCCAAGAATGTGGACCTGGCCATGGCAAGCCCCAGAGGCCCAGTCTGACCTCAGCTCTGTCTCTGGAAGAGCCTGACCTGGCCCCACCCTGGGATGGTTTCAGCTTTGTGGGTCACCTCACAGCAGTTCACACTGTTCAGTCAAAAGGTTTCCCTGGGGTTTGGGTTCAAGCTGCTGGCCTCTGCTTGTCATCTCTTGTTTGACTTGCTGGGTCATTTTGTCCATTATTATGTACCATTTCCTTCTAACAGCCCCAGCAGTATTCTTGTCTCTTTTTTTGGTTTTTATTGAGGCAGCATTTCAGTATGTAGTCCAGGTTGGCCTTGAACTCATAATCCTCTTGTTTTGGCTTTCCAAGTGCTGGGATTATAGGTGTGTGACATGACACTCAGCTCCTCCTTGTCTCTTCTCAACAGTCCTCTTTCCATGTCATCTCCAGGTTCCATTTCAAATGGCAAAGGTTTATGAATTAGCAAGGGAGTTAGATGCCAGCTTGTAATTAAAACCCTCTGTTGCTACTAGACTTACCATGGTAAACAAACAAGGAGGGGACTAGGAGAAGTTACGTGTATTTTGAAAGAAAATTAATACTCGCCAGTATATTTAACGGGGAAATACAACAAACATGCATCACTGTAACTGTTTTATTGTCTCTGGCTCCTGAGGTCTAGGACACATGGGGCTTGCCCCTGAGTACCGGATTGCATTTGCTTCTAAATTTTGAATCAGCTGAAATTCACATTAAAATGCATGATGCTGCAGCACATTACTGGCAAACCCCACAAACTTCCTAAATAAAACAAAATGATATGAACCAATGGCAACAACAGGGACTTTTGAAAATCCAGAAAAGAAAATATTTTCAGACATTTTCCTCTATTTTTGTACATCTTTCAGGGCTGAGTGGTTGAAGAGAATGAATGACTCCAGGGTTCCTGACATACCTCTGAATGGGCTCTTTGGGCTGACTAAATATGCAAGATTTACTGGAACCAGTTCTAGATATGATGAAGGCCACACAGAGCCCCTGAGTACCAGGAACAATGCATGGCTTCCTGCCGATGGATGGAATGGATAGTTACATTAACAAGAGTGACACTACCTAGAACAACTAGCCCTTCCAGAAGCCTGTCCTATTACCTTCAGGGCTTCTTTCCTCTGTGACACAAGGATCTTGGCATCTTTACCTACGATACACGCAGAAGCAATAATATGCAGAATGGCAAGATGCCCCAGAAACATGGAGGAACAGTAGGCAATCACTTCTCTCCATGTTGTACTTTTCCATAATCCCTGCATATCAATTTTGACTTCCCATTCAGGGCATGCACTGTGCCTCATGTTATTTCTTTCATAGAGAAATTTGGAAGAAGTTCCCAGATACCTTTCCCACCAACAATGGGTGGCAGTAACCAAATTTTAGAACAAATTTCTTATCCTGGATTGTGAGACAATGAAGGTCGTTCCCTAGATTGAGCAATGATGGGTCCAATGGGAATCCAGTGTGGATCCTGAACCCTGCAAGTGCAGTGCCCAAATATTCCCATGCTACATTGCAAGGGATCTAGAGTCAGGCCAATAACTCCTCTTTGTCTCAGACACTGCAGACCTGAAATTTGTTCCTTCTCCAAATCAGCTTCCAAGATAACGTCTGAACCACTTCAGCCCTCAGGAATAGATTTTTACTAAAAACATAGCTGGTTTTGTGTAGCCGATATTTAGCAAATATGCGATGTAAGAAGGAATGCATTGTTGATACCAGCAGGTTCTAGCAAACCTAGGGATGTAAGTGTGTCAGTAAGGATCACTGGGCCCAAGTTACAGAGGCGAAGATTTTGCTAGAAGTTGTAGGAGACAGCTTTGGTTTTGAGGTATCATCTTGATTCCTGAACCCCAGCAGTGGGCAGGACCATGGAAAGCCTATCCTAAAATTCTACTTTTCTAATATTCCTTGAATTCTTTCACTTTTCTTTGTTCTATACTGCTATCATCCCATACTCTACCTAGTTCTGCCATATCTGATTCCAGCTTCTTACCTATATTTTACTGCATATTATCACACTGTTTTCTGTATGCTTCCCTGTCTTTCCTGCTCTGGCTAAAAACTAACCTGAGCTATTTATAGATTCCCAAACATTTTATGCTTTTTCTGGTTCAAGTCTTTCACTATCACTGATTCCTATACTTGGAAACACCACCATTTGTATTTTATCATCATTTCATTTGCTCATTCCTACTCACCTAGCAGTACCCAGAATAGAGAAGGATACCTCTTTCAGAAGGCTTCCTTGACACCCTAAGGAACTGTATGCCCATTGTGAGTCTGCTGGGACTTCTCCACAGCATCTTCACTCTGGAAGTCAGGCTGACAAAGCAGCCACCAGCTGAAGAATGGAAGAAGGCAAAAGGGAAAGGGTAAAGATTTGGAGCTCTTATACCTCTTACCTGGAAGTCATACTTGACACTTGCATTCAACTTTCATTGGCCACAGCATTCTAACTTCTAGGAAGCAAGGAAGTGAAATCCTACTACTTTCCTAGAAGCAGGCAGACCTAGAAATATTTATTAGATAACCCTAGAGATAAACATATTCAAGTGGGTCCTGACCTAGAAAATTGCCAGTGGATTGGATGATCATGGTGAGAAATATTTAATTTGTAAGAGGATAATGGAAGAATATTGGAAGAAGCTATGGAGTGACTGAGAAGTGAAGAAATAAAGGCACCAGGAAGAGATAACTATTTAAGATGTTTGACTGTAAAGGGAAGAAAAGAGAGAAATGATGATATTGAAGTGTGGCCAAAGAAAGGTATAGTATGGATTGGTCTTTAGTATGAGTGTGATCTGAGTATGTTTAAGTGACAACAAGATATGACCAGATACGAGGAGGTGACTCTGAAGATCTACAAGACAGAAAGAGTCAAATAGGATCAGTCAGCCAGTGGAAGAGAGACTGGACTCCAAAGCATGATGAGAAATTAGCTTTAGATTAGAAGGAACTTCCTCCTCCAAGCAACAGGAATAATGGAGAAATGAAAGCGTGCAGATGTTGACTGGTTTATAGATCAAGAAGTATGGTGGTGAGATAATCCATGTCCAAAGAGTCTGTCATCATTGTAAAATTAACTTATAGAAAGCTATTTTAATCATTCCACTTGGACAAACTTAAGAAACGATTATAGTGGGAGAGGATGTGGGGGCTCCTTTGTTCCATGTGGTTTCTTAGACTGAAGGTTGGGAGAACGATAAGCAATGGCCTCCATGTGCTCTCCAGTATTTGAACCTTACTTTCTGATGCACATAGGCAGTTTTAACTGCTGAATGTGATCTTCTAGCCATACATATAAGCCCAGAAAAGAATGGCTCATTCTTAATAGTTGACAGTAGGAGTTTTTATACAGATATTAGGTAAAACTCTATTTCTGCTCAAACTCCAAAAATATACTGGGATATTAGTATCCCAGAGTCACTGTCCTTATGCTTTTCCTACCTTCAATTTGAAAATGGTTTCTCAGCCTTTTTGTACTCATACAGGCGGGACATTTCTTCACGGACAAGTATAATCTTGCCTGACTATTTTCTTGGAAGTGTGAAAAAAATGCCTTCAGGGTCTCAGGATATTGCTACTTTGTGATGTTGCCACTCCTGTTATTCTGGCAGCTGCTGGCCCAGAAAGTCCTGGTCTTCTCCATCAGTTCGACTGCGCCCTGCAAGCATGATCAATTTGTGATTACTTTTTTTCCTCCTTCTTCAAATAGGGTTTTTTTTTTTTCAGTTCAGACAGAAAGGGCTCCCTGCCTAATTTAATTTTGTCTCTCTTTTCTTTGTTACAAGCAGATGTCACTTTTACATCTGTGACTCTGATCAAATGCCCTGTGTCTCCCCAACCAACAGCCCAGCAGATGTTACTACTATTAGCCAAACTCCAGGAAAAAGGTAACAGGCAGTTCCCTCGGGTAATTATAACATTGTGTGGGGTGAAAGGAGGAATAGAGAGAGGAGGAATAGAATTGAGCTTTCCATGGTGATGTCTTTTTTTTTTTTTAAGGATAGATACTGGGTCGGTATCCCAGCACCTATACAGAGCATAGCCCTTGTACATGGGATACCTCCAAAGTTAAGCCAGATATAAAAATACCATTATGAATTCTATAGAGCTCTGACCCAAACTCCCAGAGCTAAATCAGTACAATTGCCTTTTATGGTGGCATTACTCTGGACATAACAATATTTACATAGAGATAAGCATCATCTAATCCATGCATGGATACCACAGACAAAACATTGAATTAACTTGTATGATACATATAAGATGTCTAGTAAATTCCTAAAACTGATGATTTTCTACTTGTTGCTTTCTTTTCTCTTATTGATATCATGCAGCCTACTCTTTGATTTGTCTACCTTTTCTTCCATACATTGTAAGCATGCAGTAAGAAAGATGGTATATTTATGCACCATTCGAATCCCAAAGTAAGGTGTTTAATATATAATTCTAGGAGATCCTGCCAAAATTATTATCACTACCATCATCTTTATACTGGTGACTAACAACTGGATTTTTTCCAGGTGCCAAGCACTGTCTGAATTTCTTTGCAAACACTACTGTCTATTGGTTAACAATTGTTAGTCTCACAGAGCCAAAAGTTACTTACCAGAGCCTCAAAGAGTTTCTATTATGAAACATGTATTCTGGAGTCATGCACATGGAATATGTGGTAAAAATTCTAAAATGAGTACAGAGGTGCCTCAGGTTTGGGAATGCAATGATTGGTTTGTTTTATGTCCTGGGCAAGTGGTATCCTAATCAATTCTGTCTAGATTATTTTCTTAGTGCAGGTAAGTGGGAAAGGTCACTGCCTGCAGAACCCTTCCTGGAGAAATCCAAGGACAAATCCTGACTTTTAAATCTCTGGTTGACAGAATGCTGAGTCTTCACGAGGTGGTGGATTGGCTGTGCTAGGATAATTTGGATGCAGCATTAAATAAAGCAATCAAAAGGAAAATTCCTCTGAAACTCTCACTGGTATTTAATATTTTATTCATTCCATGTTATTGTGCTTTGCCTGCGGTAAAACAGCCTCAAAACAGCCTCCTAGGAGTGAGGCATTAGGAGGTTGACAAGCATTTTCCCATGAATTGCTACTACAATACAATGGCATTTTGTTTGCTGTTTTGTTTCCTTGTCTTCTAACATTCTTTCTGACTTTCAAGGAAAAAAAAAGAAGATGAAAAAGAAATCCTCCTATGAATGGCAAAGAAAAGGAAAGAAAAGTTTCTTTTAAACTTTCAACCTTTTTCATTTGGTACTGGGTAGCATGTAAACATTTTTTTTTTCTCATGATATATATGCTGGTAGTCTTTTCCCTTTTGGTACTTTAAATGTCTCCCCCCCCCCTTTACCACATAGCATTGCCTTTCCATTATTGATTTGGAAAATTGGCAGGGGGAAAAAAATCAACCGTGTACACATCTGAAAAGAAAGTCAGGGGAAGATGGATCAAACCATCCATCTATCCATGCTGCCATTTATCTATCAATCCATCTCGCTAGCCACCCGTCTCTATTAAAATAAATAGCAGGCACTGTACACATTGCTGGTTGGCTGAAGTTGTGATCTGGACAAAAGGTCTGTTTGGGAAAAGGATGCTGACGCTCTAATTCTATTTGTGCCGGTTGAAAATCAGGAGGGGTTTTTCTACACTTCACTCTTATTAGATTATTCCTTATAGATGGTTTCTTTTTTCCTCCCAGACGCGTGGTGGAGGCTGCTGAAGCAGTTGGTCTATAGTTGGAATAATCAAATTAACCATTTGGTACAACTTTTAGGGGAGAGCTCGCGTGTACAAAGCACAACTGGAACAAAACAGGGCGCTGAGGCTGGGGCTCTGGCCTGGCCCAGCCCTGCACGCCTTTCATCTCTGAGCAGAAGCAGGGTCCTGGCCACAAAAGACCGGCAGAGGAACGATGGGCCAGGGGGAGGGGGGCGGGACGGTTACACTGAACAAAATAAACCTACAAGGTCTACAAAGGGGAAAATGAAGTCAAGAGCATTTGCTCGTCCGACCGTGCGTCCCGGCGCTGAAAGGTCTGCTCCTACCAAGGCGGGAGGCGCGGCCCCGGGCCGGACGGGGCTGGGCACCAGGGGGCGCCAGGACAGAGGCCGGGGCGGTCCGGGCCCTCGGCAGAGGCCTGGCGCCCGGTCCGCGGCCCGGAGCCAAGGCCAGAGGACGCCCCAGGCCGCAGGGCGGGGAGAGGCCGAGGCCTGGGCCAGTCGCCCGCCCTCCCGGGCGCCCCTGCGGCCTGACACAGTCCTCGCCCCACTCTCTTGGCTCTTCCTGTGTCCATCCTCGGATCCCTCTATAAACCCTGCTACCCAGAGCAGCACGAGAGATCCCTCACCTCAGGCTCCCCAGCCCCAGGGACTGCCCCGGGCACTGCCTGAAGGGCAAGAAGTGCCACACTTAATCCAGCAGCCACCTTCGTGCTCCCACGCTCCAAGCCCGCATCCCTCCTCTCTCCCGAAAGCTACCTCGGGTCCTGCGGGGAATCCCACTGCGCTCCTGTCGGGAGCCAGAAGCTTAAGCTCAGGGAAACGCACCCCTGGGTGCCCCCAGCGCCTCCCCCTCCCCGCACAAGGCGAGATGTGGACCTGGTTATTGGTAAGCACAGGCGTTGGAGAGAAATACACCTCCTCCCAGCCACCTCAGGCCACTCTCCTGCAGAGAAAAGCGCTCACAGCCTACCTTGGCTATGCAAGAGTGGGTTGGCGGGGTGCCACACGGGCCAAAGTCCCGCTCACCCCCAAGACTGCGGGCCTGGGTGATGGGGTCCAATTCCAAAACCTCGGAACCCCCCCACCCCCATCCGAGGGAATGTAGGAACTTGGACAGTCACAGCCTCTGCTTGACAATCCCTTAAGTGGATGGGGGAGGCAAAGATGGGGGAATTTCCATGGAGTTCAAAGGGGTGCAGCCACCTCCCAGTCCAAATGCAGATTCATATTCATGAGAGTGGGATAAATAAAGACAAATCCCCGCAGTAACAACACTTGGATTCGCATCCATCTTTGCTGGCCTTTACGTTTAGGGGGCTGAAGACAGATGTTGGCATCCCTTTTCTCCTCTTGTCTAGTGACCATAAAGAAAAACCATTTAGAGCGTTACAATTTGTTTCCCGCCGCAGTAAAACCTTGTACACATTTATTTTCATTTCACCCTTGTGCACAAAAAAGTGCACACTGGTCACCAAGGGCCCTTCTTTATCAAATACGCATTCTACAACATACAACGGCAATAAAACTATCAGCCCTCCCCATAAAACTATCACCAGATTTCACGGTGGGTTCCGCTGCCTGCGCTCCTGCGGTCGGCACTTGCTTGCGCGAGAACACCTGAGACAACCCTGAAACTCACCCCGCGAAGAAGTACTGGCCGGGTTGGGGGGCTGCGGGCCCCTGCTTAATCCGTTAAGGCGTCCGCAGCAGTTTAGTGCGCAATAAAATAGGGTGGCAGTGGAGAGCGGGCGCCATCCACTCCCCGGCATTAGCATCGAATTAAAGCACTTAGTTTGGCAAACACTGAACGCCTAAATGCCCCTATAAAGACTTTATGAGTTTGTTACTTTAATTACTGACTTGTTACAGAGCACATAAAGGGGGTAATGAATGCAATAAAACTAATTATCTACACATTTAATTCATATAAAATATCCAGGGTTTGTTTACACCACACGGCGATTCAACTAAGCATTCCCCCTGTTGTCCACCGAGAGGAAGGATTTAATGAAATAGTTTCCCTTCTTCTGCTTCAGTCTAACGACCCAAATGAAAATTATCCTCTGCTTAAATCATGGGGCCACTGAGGTCCACAAATCACGTCTAACGTCCTCGTCTGCGCCTCGCTGGCAGCACCCAGGAGCCTGAAGAACCGGAGAAGGAAGGTGCGCGGCCTGGAGTCCTTCTCCGGGCGTTTAAATGCAAGGGCTTCGTTGCGTGTAGTCTGCAAACCTATGGGGCAGACGGTAGCAGACCTCTTTGGGAAGCTCTAGGTGTGTGGGGGGACTTTGAGCACCCAAAAAAAGTGGAGGTGGTAGGGGTGACTGGGAGCACAGGAGACAGGAGACCCATTCGGGTATGCTTCATGCTGCCTTGGTAGTTACTGAGTAATTAAAACGAAAATCCCACGGAACTTCCAAACCCACCGAGTGCAAACCTGCGTTAAGGCAGATCCAGCATTGAGCTCAAAGGACCCAATCAGTTGAGAATCCAGATATTTACTCTTAAGAGCTTTACTTAGATTTTAAAATTTTAATTTGTTTTTATTTTTTAAGCAGCTATATTTCCATGTCTCTCCAAAGCACCTTAAGCTACAAGGAGAAATACAAGTGATAAAAATCTCTCTATATTTTTTCACCAAAATACCAGGTGTATTAGAAAGAAATCTGCTTATCATTCGCACAAATCCCCGTAGCCCACTTACTCTATGATACAGGGTGCTTGAGTCTCACCAGTGTCCCAGTCCTTTATAACATTTCATGCACTTCGGGGGGTAGGCTTGTTGTTAAATTGAGCGTGTAACACTCTTACAAAACAGGTTTTCTATGACATCAAGGTTTCTTCTCCCTAACCAAGAAAAAAAAAAAAAAAGAGGACCAAGAAGGGGAACAACACACACACACTATCTCAATTTATGCCTAAGGTATATGATCGGTTAAAAAGGCTTAAAAGCTTGGGGAAATTGGATCAGGGAGAATCGTCACCCAACTTTCATTATTTCCAAGTAGTGTGATTGAATTAAAGGGCAGGGAGCTGGTTAGAAGGGAGGATCAGGGGCTCAGTGCGTAATGGTGTGGTATTAAATTCTAATTAGAGATGCAGGAATCAATGATAGGGAGGTTGGACAGCTCAGTTCCCCAGTGCCAGCCCAATAGACGGATGAGTTATTGTCATGTAAAAAGCGCCAGCAATAAGACCAACCGCTTTGCTATTGTCCAAGTGGAAAGAGCCAAGTTTATTATGAGGACTATATGCTCTAGAGACCTCAGACAAGGCATCTCATAGGAGGCTTTTTCATAAAACTAGGCTCTGCTGGTAGTAAGGAGGCCAGTTTGGAGGCAGGCGTTGAGCTGTGCACATCTCCCCACTCCAGCCACCTTCTCCATATCCATCTTTTATTTCATTTTTCCACTTGGCTGAGCCATCCAGAACCTTTTCAATGTATAAAATGGAATATTCTTACCTCAATTCCTCTGCCTACGAGTCCTGTATGGCTGGGATGGACACCTCGAGCCTGGCTTCAGCCTATGCAGACTTCAGTTCCTGCAGCCAGGCCAGTGGCTTCCAGTATAACCCGATAAGGACCACTTTTGGGGCCACGTCCGGCTGCCCGTCCCTCACGCCGGGATCCTGCAGCCTCGGCACCCTCAGGGACCACCAGAGCAGTCCGTACGCCGCAGGTAAGGACCGCCAGCTCTCTCAGAGGAGGAAGCCGCCTTTCCTCTCGTATATAGGAAGCCTTGATTGCATTTGAAAATGGAAATGTGTTTAGTATTTACCAAACGAAATTTGCTTACACAAATGAAAGAATTTATCACGTTAGAAGCGATTGCAGGGAGGGGTAATTCACTTACAGGGTTACACTATCCTAGTCACACCCGAACCGCCAACAAAATTATCTTAAGCTGCCAAAATGATAGGCATAATTTATTTACTTTGCGATGAGACGTAAAGCTTAGAAAATAATTAAATAACAAAGAGTAAAGCTCATTACTGGCACTGTCTCTCTTTTTAAGAACCGACAGCGGCTCACACCTCTTTGCCTGGTCATTTTTATGATCGTTTCTTTAATTTATTATTTTTTTGCAGCACTTTCCCCCAACTTTTGGGCCGCGTCAACTTCTGAGAATTGAAAAGTTCCAACAGTGGGAGTGTTTGGTAACTTCTTTTTTTGATCTCTAATATTCCCCCTGATGTTTTTGGATTTTTTTCCTGCTGAAAGCACTACCGCATGTCCCGGGACTCAAGCGGTCTCCAATGCGCTATATCAACGCACTCAAAAGCACTTATGGCAGAAAGCACTGAAGTTTGCTCCCCCGTCGCCATATATAACTAATTTGCTTGGTTTTTCTCGGCAGCTCGTCTCTGCTAGCCTGAGCTCGCCTGTCTGCAGCTGCTCCCAGGCGATCCGACCTTGGAGTACCCGCATTTCCGCTCCACAGCCCGTGCGCTGCTAACTCCCTGTCTCTGTCACCCTCTAGTTCCTTACAAACTCTTCACCGACCACGGCGGCCTCAACGAGAAACGCAAGCAGCGCCGCATCCGCACTACTTTCACGAGCGCTCAGCTCAAAGAGCTGGAGAGGGTCTTCGCTGAGACTCACTACCCTGACATCTACACTCGGGAGGAGCTGGCCCTGAAGATCGATCTCACTGAGGCGCGAGTCCAGGTACCCGAGCCCAGAAGCTGAGCCTTCTCCACAGCACCTGTCCAGGCAGGGTCGGGGCGCGGGTTGGGGGTTGCGGTTGAACCCCCCCCCCCCCCCGGTTTCGCCTGAAAAGGACCAGGGCTGGTCTGGGAGGTCGGACTAGGGGTGGTTGTGAGCAAAAGGAAGGTTTAGGGTGCACACTCTTGAGGGTTTATTCGGGGCTGCAAAGTGTTTCCCAGCGGACCCCAGGCCTTCGGGGGGCTTAGAACAAGAAAGAGCAAGCGACGCGTTTCGGAGACAGGAGGCGCCCTATGGGAGAAGCGCAGCCTTTCCCCTCGCGTTACAAATTCTTTCGCCAAATGCTTCCTGCTTTAAGAGCTGGTAAACTAGCGCCAGGGCACATAGTTGCATTTTCCTGGAAACTGTGATTTGGATCAGATTTGCCTAGGGCAAGTGAAGGCCCCATGAAGGTTAGGAATCAGTCTGCCTAACCAGTCGGGAACAAACTGCGCTCCCGAGCAGTTAGGTCGCAGCCCTTCGCTGGGTAGCTCATCTTCTCTCCTTCAGGCCCACAGGCCTAAGGTGAGCAGCCGGCACCAAATTCTAGTTGTACTAATTCAAGTTGAACTTGATATCTGAGGCCTAGGGGTAGATGGTCAATTTGAGGTTGCTCAAGAAGCAGACCGATGGGTCGGGGATTTGCTCAGCGGCATAAACGCCTTCTTGGCAAGCGTGGGGTCCTGAGTTCCATCCCTGGTACAAAACAAACAAACAAACAAACAAACCCCAGACTGAGCTAAGGCACCCCCCCCCCAGGCTTCCAGTTTAGGTCCTTCCTGCAGCCTGCGGCCTTTTTATCTCTGCTGGAAGGTGCCTCTTCTCTGGCATGCTCACGCCCGAGAAAGACTCCCCTAAAATGCAATAATAGCAACACAGAGGGTCGACGTGGTGGGCTGGTTGCCCACTGTGGTGCTTGTGGCTCGTGGATACGATGGTGTGAAGTCCATCGGAAAAGGGACTTGGGCTGCCCGTAAGGGCCACTTTTCTTCCCGGTTTTTCTTCTCCCTTCCTTCCTCTGCTTCATCACCTCTCTTCCCTTCTGGGGCCAGGTCTGGTTCCAGAATCGCCGTGCCAAGTTTCGCAAGCAGGAGCGCGCAGCAGCGGCCGCGGCAGCTGCGGCCAAGAACGGTTCCTCGGGCAAGAAGTCCGACTCCTCCCGGGACGACGAGAGCAAGGAGGCCAAGAGCACCGACCCGGACAGCACGGGGGGCCCGGGCCCCACCCCCAACCCCACCCCCAGCTGCGGGCCGAGCGGCGGCGGCGGCGGCGGGCCCAGCCCCGCAGGCGCTCCGGGGGCAGCGGGTCCGGGGGGCCCGGGAGGCGAACCCGGCAAGGGCGGAGCGGCGGCGGCGGCGGCGGCAGCGGCGGCGGCGGCAGCGGCGGCGGCGGCGGCAGCGGCTGGAGGCCTGGCGGCGGCCGGGGGCCCCGGACAAGGCTGGGCGCCCGGCCCCGGCCCCATCACCTCCATCCCGGATTCCCTCGGGGGCCCCTTCGCCAGCGTCCTGTCTTCGCTCCAAAGACCCAACGGTGCCAAAGCCGCCTTAGTGAAGAGCAGTATGTTCTGATCTGGGATCCTGGGCGGTGGCGGCGACGGCGACGGAGACAGCGACAGCGACAACGGGCGGGCCGGGCCCAGGCGGGCGAGTGGGCGAGCGGATAGGCCCAAGGCTATTGTCGCCGCTGCTGCCGTGGCTGTTTCCGCGAGGGCCTAACATAATCGAGATACGAATACCGAGAAAATGACGTCGCCCCATTTCCACCCCACTCCTACCCCTTCCTCAACCCCCAAAAACGAGACAACAGAACACAACAAAATTGGCCCTGGCCTCGCACCTGCCTGGGCCTGAGCAGGCGGGACTTTGCCTGCGGACCGGCTGGGAGCGGTGCGGCGACTCGGGCGCTCTCAGGGGGCTGGGTCTGCGTGTCGGGTGGGCGCCTGCCTCGGGCACGGGACGCCGGACTGTGGCCCGAGCAGGAAGCAGGGAGAGAGGGGTGGGCCGCAACCAACTCAGTGACTTGCTGTGAAAAAGACAAAAGGAAGACTATTAAAAATAAAAACTCGGAAGGCAGCAACCACCTAGAAACACCAGAAAGATTTAAAAGATCCAAGGGGAACCAAAAAAAGACACAGTGAAGGGGTGCGTGGGGAGAAGCTGCAGCTGGAGGTCGGTCCTGAGGCCTCAATCTTGTGAACCCCTAAATTCAAGCGCTCCTGAGAGCGGGACTCATTAGGGCCCCCTCTTGGGGGAGAGAATAGGGAATAGGCCTTCCCAGCCCCCTTTCCCTTCGGGTCCTCGAGTTCGGGCCACTGCAGCGGCCAGCGACTGGCTCAGACTGTACTAGCAGCCAAAAGGACTTGATTGTGCCTGCTTGCCTCTCCCCACCGCTCCGGACATCATCCAGCCATTAGCCATCCGAATCTCACACCTTTGCAACTCCCAACCCCGACTCTCCTCTCCTCTTGGCCCTGAAGATGCCCTATACATGAGATGCCTTTTCATCCATAAACTCTGCAAACTGTGTCTCCTAGTTCACAAGTCTCCTTTTTTTTCTCTCTCTCTCTCTCTTTCCCAACACCCCCACCGGCATTTTCTTCTTCCACCAGCTTTTTACAGAACTTTTTGGCACTGCTTTGGATTGGAGTCAATTGCAGTCCACTTTGCTGGCTGCAGAGAAATCTACCGAGCAAGGAAAGGCACACACACACACGTTTGCAGAAGTGTCTCAGTTTGCATTTCTGTTTGGATGATCCGAACTGTACTCACATCCTGTAGGTTGGATGGACTGTATATTGATGATTCCATTCTTTGCGCAGTTTAGACATCTCTTGGGATTTGTTTTTTTTGTTTTGTTTTGTTTTGTTTTTATTTTAAAAGGCACAAACTATAGATATTAGTTGATTGTTGAGGCTTTAACTTTTTCAGTGTCTTTCTACAACTGTGTTCTGTGACTCAATTGTATCGTGTTAATATCAGTACAGACCGTCTCCTACGTGACCGTATGTTTTTCCTTCTTGTAGTCTTATGGTGTGTCTCTATGGCGTAATAAGGTTTTCACGGGTTCAATTCCTTTGTGTTTAGAGAGACCACGGTTCAGACAATGGTATATATTTTTGTTATCAGGTGCATGTCTGTCTGGTTTCCTCTTTTCTTCTCCTTGGACTATGTTTGTGAACATAATCATCATAAATTATGTTTCAGATTTTCAAATTTATTTATATGTGTTATAATGAATGCTTCTATTTAAAAGGGAAATATTTCTACATGTGCATATAGTTTTCCAAGAGTGTACCATTAACTTGATTGTTGATAATAAAAACAAAAAGCAAGTCTAAGCAATTGAACTCTTCTGACTTTTTCCTGGTTTTACTTTTGCTTATTTGTTTTTTAAATTTAGAGATATTGAGAGAGAACAGAGGAAATTGTACTAAACAGAGCCTGCATCTGCTCTGTTAATCTTGGGGGTGAGTTGGACATCTAAACCCATGCATCCAAGTCTGAAATTTAGTACTTGGGATGGCAGACCTGATTCTTCTGTTGGTGCTTGTTTCTCAGTCATTGGGAGCAAAAGGGCACCAGCTGTTGACAAAATTTCTCACATGGTGCTGAGGCTGCAGCTGTGGACTCAGTGGTGTCTCAGGTGGGATTGGATACTGGTCTTTGAGGGTGGGCTTGGAAGTACAGATTCCGTGTGTAGGAGCCTGCAGGACCCATGGCATCAAGTGATGTCTGGGTGGTCTAGCCTCCCTAAGCCCCACAGCCTGCTGGCCACCAGAGACATCTCAAAGTCTCTACATGGGCAGCTGGATCAGAATGCCTCAGGGCTTTGAGACTGAGGGCAGCTCAGCGGAATCGGTGTTTTAGGGAGCAATAACACCACTAGAATTTAGGAAGCACTGCATATGTGAGGTTGCGCTTTCATGCATTATCTGATCTATGCTTCTAAATAAGATCACAAAGCAAGCCCAATCCCTATCTTTTTTTTTTTTTTTTTTTTTTGTAACAAGTTGGGAATATGGAGTGAACAGGGAGGTTTAATGGGTTAAGAAGCCCTGGATTTAGGAATGATGGGACAAGCTTTTGAACTCAGGAAATCTGATGGCAAAGCTTGCCCATTAATTATACCAATGGTTTTCAAAGTATGATTCCCTGGCCAGCAGCATGAGCACCACTGGGGTATTATCAGACACAAATTCTTCCATTCTACCCTAGCCTTACTGAATCAGAGACTGTGAATGTGGGACCTAGCTCTAACAGGTTATAGAGGGGATATGAAAACCTTACATTATACTGTAAGGAACCCACTGGGAAAGTTCTGGAATTGGGACTAGGTTGGGAACAGGGGCGTGTGTGTGTGTGTGTGTGTGTGTGTGTGTGTGTGTTGCCCAGTAGGTGCAGCAATTCTCTTTTAGAAGAAAGGGGTCATCACCTCAGCCCCACAAGGCACTCTTAACCATTCCTTGGACTGGTTGACTAGGCCACTGTTTCTGAGTAGAAGTCTGTGTGTTTCAGGGTTTCCTTTAGTATCTCCTGGGGCTTTATCAGTAAACAATTCAATTGCCCCTGTTTGAGGGGCGGCCACAGTCTTCCTTCTTTGGCCTGAGTAGCAGCTGATTTGGTTTGAATTTACCAGGTACTTCTCACCATAAGCATGTAGACATGGCTTGCATCTGAAAAGGCAGATTCATTCAGAAACTTCACACTTTTGGATCATATCAAACTTCTCATTATCTTTCTAGAGATTTTTAAAGAGTGTTTTAGAAATGCTATCTCAAAATGCCTCTCAATAAACTCTCCAAGATGCTGTTACTTATAAATCATGCCATTAATTGTGCTGGTCTGAAATGCTAGCAATTGCCAGATTCCTTTGCTTCCATTCTTTGGTTGTAAATATAACTTTAGAAGGTTAAAGTGAATGCAAATAGAGAGCATTCATTTATATTTGTTTGTTTATTTGTTGCTGCTGGGAATTGAACTTAGACCCTCAAGTTTTCCAGGCAGGTGCTATGCCACTGAGCTACATCTCTGGCCTGCGAGCTTACATTTATTGACAAGAGCATTCAAAGCCCAGGTCACATAGCCCTGGGCTTGACTAGAGGAAGATTAACCTTCCCTTGGCATTGAGCCCACCTGGTACCTTTTTGTGATGGGAAGGCCAGTGGGATAGGAATTCTGCAGAAAGCAAGACTAGCAAAGGGAAGAAAATCAGAAGTGAAGAGAGAGAAGACAGAATTTTTAAAGGAGAGAGAAACAAGTGGCCACAGAAGAGTTTTTGGAAACTCCAGTAAATGCCCTGTAAATACTTTCATGCATTAATGAATTGGACACAGGTCCCTAGATTTTCTTTTCCTGACTCTGATCTACTTTCAGTGACTTGTCTCTAGGAAAAGAGGAACTTGGGAAGAAACCATGCTTTCCATTTCTCAAACCTGGGACCCTCAGCTTCCCAAAGGAATACATTGAAAATGTCTGGAAGCAGCCAGCTTGAGTATTTCAAACATTATCTTCTTTTTAATTTCGGTCACCTCTGCTTCTCTTACTGACCCAAGAAGCAAACTGTTGGGAGGTGAGTTTAAGATCATATGCAAAATGCTGTCCCTATAATATGATGGGGCCTAGTGATAGGACACTGTGTCTCTCGAATTGTGTCATTTCCTTGGAGCACTGCACTGTGTGAACAAACTCACTTTCACTTTTCTTCTCCTAAGGAATTTGTGTTTTGGCTCATCAAGGCATCCTTTTTCCTGGCAACTCCCAGACTACACGTGACTTCACAAAAGCTGCCTGAGCCAATGCCAGATGTCTATCCTGAAGCCAAGTTCCCTTTACAATCACCCACTGCAGAGAACCAGTGTGGCTTCAGAGGGGAGCTGATCCCCAGCAAATAGTTGCTGTCCAGAATTCACTCCAGATGCTTTTCTATGGCTCATCTCAGGATGGTAATTCCTGGCTGGATAGAGTGGAGCCTCAATTTGGGGAGGGAATCTATGTGATTTAGGATTGCAAATAACTTAATCCCTCTGATTCTGATTCTGATTCATCAAAAATAAATGTGAACAATAATAACACAAGCAGAGAGGTTTCTGAGGGGATTAAAAACGTATTTTACCTATAAATATTTGGCATAGCAATAAGCTTTCAGCAAGTGTCAAATATGATGATGATGATGATGATGATGATGATATTGATGATGATAAATTCTTTGATCTTTCTTGACTTCTTTAGCTCAGACCTTCAGAACATCACAAAAAGCCCTCAGTTGTCTCTTAAATCAGTGGTCTAAGATCATGGTGGTGATGAATTTTAATGCCAGATAATTGTGCCCCAACAATTCATCACCATCATGATCGGTGGATGGTGCAAATGACCAAAGCCTGCCTTTATTTTTCTCCATTACAGGGTGTTTGTTCTACATGTGTGGATACATAACAACTGAATATCTTTACCCAGTAGTAGTTCCATGTTGAAACATGAAAAACAGTGCAAAGGCTTGTGATGTCATTAGGCTATTAGGCAATATTGTTGGAAATCATGTTCCCATTATCATGGTGGGTATTTTAGATCATGCATTGAGTCATATGTTGACAGGCCTGTTTTTATTTCAAAACAAGATCTTGCTAAGTTGCTAAATTACTCAGGCTCTGCTCAAAGTTATCATCTTATTGTCTCAGTCTTCCAGAGCGATAAGATTGTGGGACTGCACCACAGTACTTGGCTAATATAGAAGTTCTTAACCTTAGGTTCATGGATAGAGTTGGAGGTAGATAGGAATATATCTGTTAACTCTACGTGAAATTCAGCATTTTCTTAAATGACGAAGGTAGGAAACATAGCTACAGCAGTCATTATCTGTACTCATGACTTTGTTGACAATGGAAATCATGTATTTTTACTTTACATTAGAGTTTTTGCACCTATATTGATATATAATTTACATTCATTATTAGTTTAAAATTATAACTATTCAACCAGCCAGTATGTCTTACTTGTGCATTAATAAAGAAGCATATACCTTTCTACATCAAAGTTTAAAATCATTTTTGATACCTTTGTTTTGATAGTCTTCTTCTGTAGTCCTCTGCATTCCCCCCAAGGATCTTTTTAAAATACTTTAATTTTTTAAAAGCTGGAAAAACTTGTATGTATTTAGCATGTATAATATGTTGTTCTGAAATATGTATACATTATGAAAAGACCAGACTGAGTTAATTAACATATGTATCACCTGGCATATTTTTTTTTTGGTCTGGTGCTGAAGATGGAGCCCAGGTGAGATAATATTTTATTACTGAGCTACATCTCCAGCCCACTTATCTTTTTTTTAAGGTGAGAACATTTATAATCTATTCTTTTAAAGGTTTTCAAAAACTTAATACACTGCTATCAAATATAGTCACCATGTCATATATCTATTGAACTTACTCCTCTTAACTGAAATTTTGTATTGTTTGACCAACATGTCCCCAACTTCCTCACCACCATATTTCGTGTTTTGCATTTGGTGTTATTTTGAGTGAGACACACATAACTCCAGTTTCTCAGGGATCTAAGAAACAGTGTTGTAGGTTCAAGGCCAGTCTGAGATACATAGTAGGACTGTTGCAAAATAAAAAGAAAAATGGCTGGCAATGTAGTTCAGTGTTCCCTTGGGTTCAATTTCCTGGACCACATAGAAGTTATTTTAAGAAGAGGCTCATGGATCACCACCAGACTCCTAACTGCTGACAGCAGAGTGTTTCCTCTCTCTATGAAGCTCTGATTGTAAGAACTTTTCATGAGAACCAGAACATGTACCTATCTTTGTATCTCATGTTTTTTCAAAGGATAAAATAGAATGAAACAAGCCCTTAATGATGAGCATAAAGAGTTCTGGAATTTGAAATACCACTGCCTAGGTGGAGGCGGCAAGTGGGATGAACAAAGGGATTTAAAGTTTCTTCAGGACTTGAGTATCCCCTCACTGCTTTGGGGGGGGTCACATGAGCTGGGCACTATGCTGAGGCAGGACAGAGAGCAGGCCTTTCTGAAGAGGGGGTACTTTCCTTCTTAGTTCTTTCACTGAATCCCAGAGCGTTGAAGTCTTGCCCAAGGTCATGCTATATGGAAGCAAAGATCCAACTCAAGCTCAACATCTTGACATGTATGCTAACCAGATTTAAGCACACACACACACACACACACACACACACACACAGGCACATGCACACCTCTCAGAGGAGAATTCTGCATTTTACCTAGCTGTCACTTAATTTTTCTTTTGTCTGAACCTGAAGCTATTTGGTCTGTTAAAATATCCCAAGGCCAAGTGATTGAACAAGGATGCTACTTTGGCCATGTGTTTGATGTCAAAGACCTCCCTCTGGGGAAAATCAGACATTAAGGGGAAATAAAGGCCTCTTACCTGAACATAATTTCATTAGGGAACCTAGTAGATGACTGTATGTTAGATGACTTCTCAGATGATTTAAGTGGTGATTTCCAGAACAGGAAGAGCCTGGGTGTAAAACTTAATTTCTTTAAATCCACAGTGGCAGGACCACCTTGGGCTAAAGTGGAACATAAATCCGGTTTGCTTGAGACGTAAGATATTGTGCTTTTTGGAGTACTTACTATGTGTTAGATACTTGGCTAGCTGTTTTATGTTTGTTGTTTATTATAGTCTTGCAAGACTCCTGGGGGTAAATGTTACTGTTTAATTTTATGGACAAAACGAAAACAAAACAAAAACCCCAAAAACCTAAGTGGCAGATAAACTGAGAACTGGATTAGATTCCAAGACTATAAGTGCCTGAGTTGAGCTCCAAACCCATCTTTGTTTGACCCCAAAGCCCTATCAAAAGGAGTCACTGCCACAGCGTAGAACTCAGTACTGCTCTTGGCATTCCTGCTTATGCTCCAGGCAAATATAGCAGGGGGAGTGGCGGGGGGAGAAAATGTTCTGGAACTACGAGAGGTGATGGCTACACAGTGTGGTCAATATACTAAAGCTATCTGAATTTTACACTTAAAATGATATATTTTCCAGTATGTGAATATATCTCAATTGCTTTAAAAATAAATATAAGAAATCCATCATTTCTTTGCCTTTCTCAATAATGTCTTTGATTTCCTATTGATAAAATTCATATGCATCTTCTGTCTTAGTCTTAAAACAAGGCAACATAAATTATCAGAGAGAGAAGACAAGTTGTCCTCAAATTTCTGATCTTATCCTGTCTCAGCCTCCTGAGTAGCTGGGCTCGTAGGCTTTTATTTAACTTATATTTCAAAAATCATTTCTTATCAGATCCATAAATCAGTCTATTTTCAATGGCTGCATTTTGGTTTCCAAAAAGGAAGGCAATATGGTTCCTATACTTCAAATGGTACATGGAGAGGTAAGGAATACTATAGCAGAGATGCTAACTGTCCTTCAGAAATCTTTTCTTCTTATTCCAGTTGGTCCTCTTGATTCTGTGCCCCTCTGGTACATGACCATTCAGCTTCCCTTAAATCTAGATATGGCCTTGTGCCTAAATTTAGCCACTGGGATATGAGTGAAAATGACACTTCTAGGTAATGCACTAGAAAGGAAACTGCTCATCCTATTTTTTCCTTTTTGCAGTGGGCTAGAATGCAGACTTGGGGGTAGTGAGCTGTCATCAGCTGTATCAGCAAAGGCAGCACTAGGAGGGGTGGCTGGGCCTGGAAGGCGCCTGGGCTGATGAATCACAGTTTGGGGTAGGACTGCTCTATCACTCTATACCAATTTCATAGAAAAGCACATAAAGTTATTCCACTGTCAATTGTTTGGTCTGTGCTAAACAATGGAACCATTATCTTAAACATCTGAGACATCATGAAAGAGTTGATATTAAAGTTGACTATTGAGCGGGAGTCACCAGATGGACTGGGGTGTAAAAAAATGACATTCCAGCCTGTTGCATATGCAAACATGGAGAAATCTAGATGATTTTTTAAAAGAACAAGTAAGTGGCAGATGAATTAGATAATTCAGGTCTGTTGTCATCAAAGTCCATAATCATTTCACAACATCATTAGTAAAATACTCATTTAAGGCTTTTATTCCCCTGGGTAATGTTGATATACTTGGGCATTATCCATGATGGCACAATTGAGACTACTGGAATCTCCAACAACAGATTTTTCTTTAGAGTGATGTGAAAACCTGTCCTAATTGATCCTAGTGCTCACAGTGCCAATGGATGGTTCCACTTTTAAAAAGTAACTATAGGGGCCAGGGATATAGCTCAGTGATGAAGTGCCTGCCCGGCGAGCACAAAGTTGTGAATTTAATCCCTGGTACCAAATATATATACATAGTAGTTATAAGATAGTATCTGGTATGATTTTCTCCCACTACCTAGAAACTTTCTGAGAAGGAGAATCCTAGGTTAACAATAAGATACAAATATTTTTAACTGCTCAAAATGCAGCCTATGTCCTCTTGCAAACTCATATGCCAGCATTATCTTTACTTGTCTGAAAACTTTACAATGGAATGTAAAACAACTCTCTCAAGAAGTGGATGAAGGGGTTTACAAGCCCAGTGAATAACCCCTGTGCACAAGTCTAGAAACACATCTTACCTTCCTGAGAAAACCTAGTACTAACCAGTCAGTAACTTCTCTTTGGGGGTATATCATGCCCTAGAAATACAGATACTAAATGTTTTAAATGCATTATTTTGAATGGCAAGCAGAAACACCAAAATGACACCCAGGTTTGGAGGCAGATTTACTTAACATCAGCTGGGCACTGACAAGGAATCAATCCTTATAAAAATGTCAGGCCTCAAAGATCCAGGGAGGAAGGTTTTTATGGGGTTGCAATAGGTAGGTACAAAAGTAGAGTACTTGGCTGCCTTTGACTGATTCTTACAATATGTGTCATAGTGACCAGCTGTGCATCACAGTGACCAACCATTTCTGAGAACCAGAAGCAACCAGAACTGCAACAGGAACTGTCACCTGGGCAACTGAAGTATATTGGCTGGGAGGTGCATTTTCTGCTACATTTTCCTCTTTTAGTTTCCCCAGCAAATCTTTGCTGAGCATGTTACATGTGATCTTCTGAGACAAGGCTCAACTAGAAGCAGTAACATTCAGTGGCTTTAGGGTGGGCCCTAGGTAAGGTCCCTAAAACTGAAATTTTTCCCATAAGGAGTTTTCCCAAATCACTGTTTTCCTTATTATATGGTTTCTTCCTAAGTTGCTTTTAGGAAGAGTCATAATTTAGGACTCTCTGTTCTGTAACACTACTCTGTCAAGGAAGTAAAGGAGTTAAGCTGAGTGCCCAATATGTCTTGAGCATTCATCAGACCTTAGTGAAGTGTTTGACTAATTGTTCACAGAGCTAAGGCAAAAACCACAGCTAGCAGGAGGCAAGCGAAGAAAGGACTGGGGTAAGCAGCTTGAAAAGGTACAAAAGTCAAGGGGAATAGGTATGCAGCAATCCTGTGAACAGTGTCCTCAGGCCTCAGCCATGTGTGGACTTGTCAGCATCCGGAGTGACCAGAGCAGGGCTTTGAGTGCATTGTCTCTTCAGAGTGAGCTTCAGAGGAGCTGTCTGGTTCAGGTAAATTTTCCAGAGAGTCATCAGAACTCTGGAATGTTGGATTTAAGGCTGAATTTCTTAAACTTTAAGAGTTATTAATGTGGTGTGTGCAGTGCTGTCTACAGGTAGAGCTGGTCTTTCAGCTGAATTTTTATGGAGCTGGTTACAAGCTAATTTTTAACTTTTCTAGAGTTTTGTGGCCTGTATGTTGTATGCAGTTTTTATTTAATCTAGTTTTTTAGTTACCTGTGCTACAAATCCAGGCCTGTTATCATTGCCAGTGATCAAGGGTGGGCCATATCTAGGGAGGAAATGACCCTACAAACTTTTATAGTCTTGGTGGGTGTGGGTGGGGAATGTCCTGGGCTGGCCTGGGTAGGTGCAGATGAGCACTAAGTCTATCTGTAAATGGGAGAAGGTTAGGACCAGTGAAACAGATGCTGAAGCCTGAGCTGGCTGCAGGGGTATGGGTGCCAGCACTGAGGCTTGAGTTTGCAGAACATATGTCAGGGGTAGGGTCTGATTCTAATTAAAAGTTTTTCTGGCTGGAGTTGATGTTTCAGCCTATTGGATCCCGGCATGGGGTTAGGCCTATGGACTAGATTGTTTTGAATGCAGGTTTGGTGTCATTGGTGGCAGGTTTCCAAACAGCAGCAGGAAGCAGTATCAGGAGAACTTTGGCCAAAACAACTTTGTACAAGGTGACCACAGTATATCTTGACTGTCAGACTCCATTCTTAGCAGGGCTTCTTCCATCCATATGCAGTGCATACTCAGCATCTTTCTGGGGGTCCATTTTTAAAATCTGATTGGCTTGAGAACAGTCCATCAATTAATGCCAGGCAGTCATGGTCTAGTGGGCCCAGCATGGTGGGCAGGATTGCATGGTTTTTATTTATTCAGGTTGTCCAGTACAGTATGTGGCACCTGGCCAGTAAGATCTTGGCCTAAGGTGAGCTTTTCAGCTTTCTTGATCAGAAGGACAGTGGCTGTTGGACAGCAAGGGCATGGGGGGGTATCCCTTAGCAAGTGGATCCCAGTGTGTTCACAAGTGGGTTACTGGGTGCTCCTAGGGGCTGACAGTGTGTGTAAGCATCACTGTTTTTGTAAACTCAAGGATCTAGATTCTATAGAAACCAGAAGCTCCAAGAAATTTGTGGAGATTCTTTTTTGTAACCAGTTTCCAGGAGATATTACAGCAGAGCTTTTTTGTCTTTCCAGTAGGCAGCTTGGGTGTCATTAATCAGAATTTCAATGATATTTAGTGCTGAGAAACTAGCAAAGTAAGCTGTGAGGCTGGCTTCTCCAAAAGAAGATAAACAAGTTTTTGAAACATTGGGAGGTTGAATCTAGGTCAGTTAAGCTTTAAGCTTAGAACCAGGGTCTTTTCATTTAAAGGTTAAGAGGGCTGACTGACAGGAGCCAATTAAAGGCAGAAGAAGGCACTCTTTAGGTTCAGGCAGGTGTACCAGCAGATTGTGCATGGCAAAAGACTTAGGCAATGTATATGAAGGGCAATCATGGCAGCACTGGCAGCTTGGAGATCTTGAACTGGCTTTACAGGCAGGAGAGGTATATTTTAGCAATTTGACAGTCTGTAAACATTTTGTTGTCTTGAAGCCTCTGAATGTGTGGTTGATCACGGGACTGTGGTGGCAAGCAAGAAGGGACAGACAAATAGGCTATCTTGGAGTGGCAAAATCTGTCCTCAGAGCATTCCCCTCAAATAGTGGGAGAGTTCTTAACCCCTTGTGTAAATTGCATACCAATCAGTTGTGCCTTGTCTCAGGATTTTCTCAATCAAAGACTCAACCCACAAGCAGAAGAAGGCATCTTTTAAAGCTAGACATGTAATCCAGATGGCATCTGGAAGTAGAAGTCCAAGAAAGGTGTATGGGTTGGGAACCAAAGAGTGCAAAGTGATGGATGTAGTATATCTGGATGCCTCTATGTTTCCTGTGACATTTGACAGCAATGTGGTGTGTGTGTGTGTGTGTGTGTGTGTGTGTGTGTGTGTGTCACAGTGAGGAGGCATGGTTGATGGCCAGGTCTGGAGGCAAGTCTTTGGTACATACCTGTGGGAGGAGAGTTTTCAGAATTTGAGGATTGCATTATCTGTCTCAGGCTGATGAAGGGTTAAACAGGAGAGAGGCTGGCTGGCTTGGTGCCTTTAGCTTAGAGTGGAGGTCTACCCAGAAGCATCATAGGGCATTCTGGAATACATAGGAATTTATGCCTGGTGCCTCCCAGACTGCAAATTTGTGCCTGGCAGAAGGAGCAAGAGGCAAGAGTTCCAGTTGTCCTGGGAATGGTAACTTTTTGACAGAAGGGACAGAAAGTTCAGTTCCATTGTCTACCAGGAAAGTCATAGATTGGTCCCCAGTATGGACATGGAAGTTTTTTGAGAGTCTTACCTTTTACTCTGCAGATGAGTTTATTTTTTAGTGTCCATAGTCCTTATACTAGGCTCCAAGGTAACAGTGATAACTTTTGACATATTGAAGGGCTTTTTGTTTTCCCTCTTTGATGTCTTTGAGAAATGTTCGACTGATTTTATGCTCCTAGGCAGGGCAACCTTTGGGAAAGGCCATGGCAACTCATTCATCAGGGCTGACAGTCCAATTTTTCCTCAGCAAAAATGGGAACTCAGAAGAAATTGCTGACAGTCATCTTGGGTGAGTGTTTGATGATGCCATCTGACCAGGATAGGGAGCAGAAGGCTCTGGAGGGAAGGCCTGTGTGGTTGCATGCAGTAATGGCTAACTGGAATCAGTTCAACTGGCTGGAAGTAGATGAACAGGGATCAGGGAGTGAAGCCATAGGTCTTGGCAGCAACTGCTGCAGCCAACGAGGATTCCAAGGTGAGATTCTCAGGAAGAATGGGCCTCTTTGTTTTTCTTTGATCATTTTGGTTTTATTTTTAACTTCTTAATCTCAGTAAAGCCCTTTTTTCCTGCAGTCAGGGACCGTGGGTTTTAACTACTTAGTTCTCATTCTATCTCCCTGCAGTGTATGCTATGTACCATTGAACAATGGAGCAACAGGAAGGATGCCCCTCAGAGAGAGACCATTCAGATATCTGGCTGGCCATGCTCCTAGTGGGGACTTTGGTGTGCCTTAGCTAAGGAGTGTGAGGCTTCCATTATTCTATATGTCAATTGCCACAGAACCATAGCTGAGGCCCAATCAGCCACTGTGACCAGTGCTTCCTAGTCTTGGTGCACAGAAGGAGTAGACTATTGTTTATGCTGTATGTTCCATTCACTCACACATTCAGTCAACAGGCACTTAAATGTTAAACATTCCAAACTGCTTCCCTTGAGGGTGGTCTTAATGAGAGGTGATCAAGCTCTCCTTCTGCTCAAATTGAGCTGGACTGACAGACTAACTGGGGTATGCCCTGAGGTCTTTCCTTATTGGGTCTGATGTGATCCACCCAGTGGAAAACCAAGAATCCTTCTCCAGAATTCTGGGGAATTTGAGAAATCTTGAGGCCATCCCTTCTTGTCAGGACCTGAAGAGGTCCTTGTTCCATCTGTGAGGGTCACAACCAGTGATCAAAGGGGTCAGTGTGGTTAATCTTTCAGATCAGCACACCAAATGCAACCGCAAGCAGAAAAAACAACACAACACCTGGGACTTGGAGGCAAGTCTATTTAACATCAGATGAACACTGAAAATGAATTAATCCTTATAAAAATGTCAGGCCTTGAAGGTCCAGGGAGAGACATTTTTATGGGGTTATGAAGTAGAGGTACAGAGGTAGAGTATTTGGCTGTCTTTGATTAGTTCTTACAATATGCATCATAGTGACCAACTATGCATCACAGTGACTAGGGGTTTTTAAGAAACAGAAGCAACTGCACCTGCACAGAAACTGTCACCTGGGCAACTGAGGTATACTTGTCAGGGTGGGGGTTGGGAAATTTTTGCTATAATCTCATTTAATTTGGCAACAGTCTTATGAAATGGATACTATAATCATCCCATATGAGAGATAAGGAAACAAAGATGGAAAGAGATTAACTCATTTACTCAAGTTCCCCTAGCTTGTAAGCAGGAAGGCTGGAATTATATTTGAATTCAGTTCAGCCTCACCCAAGAGAACTCTCTGCTCTACAGTATCTGGTTATGCACAATCTTGGACACAATCATGCATTAGTGAATACAAGCTTTCTCATAAGCACATAAGGCTCTTGAATGTGCCCAAAGGCAGGGATGGCACCATTCTATACATGATTATAGATGTGAGAGCATTTTGTTGTTTTGTTCAGGAATTCACAGGTCCTAAATCACATCCTAGTACCAATTAGTGCTTACTGAGTGCTGCATGTGTCAGGTGTCTACTTGGTCGAAGGAGGTAGGGTAACAGAAGTGCCTCTGCAGTGCTCTGGGAATTGATGAGGTCCCCATGGGTTAACTTGAATGCTAGACTATCCCTCAGAAGACTTTCTCCTTTCCTTACCCAACCCTTCTTTTTCAAGTAGATTTCTTGAGCACTTAATTCACAGAAGGATGACCAGAAGCAGCCAAATGAAATTGAGTTTAGGAGGAGATTGGCCCCAGATGACAGGGATTACATCATCAGGTCCTCCTTCTTTGTGGGCCAAGAATTTCTCCTGGGAGCTGAGGAACCTCTTCCCCATTGCAGTTGCCAGCCCATTTTGGTAAGTGTTGCAGTAGGCTGATCAGTGATGCCAACACTTTCCACTCTGAGGGCCTGGGACATATGTTGTAGGTGATAAATACATTGTACTTCACCACCATCTTTTATGGGTTCAGACGCTGCTATATTGCTCAATTGCATAAAAAGCACAAGTCATTACAGTGTGTAGGTATTATTATCCCACTTTACAGATGTATAAATTCTGATTAGAGGAGAATGAATGATTTGCTTGAGGGTGCTCAGAGAGTGAGTACCAGATGCACAGGTCCAAAATGCCATGTGTTTTATTATTGAGAAGTTATGCAGCTCCCCTTAAACCTATGTTTGGAATGGAAAAATATAGAAATGGCTTAATTATTTGGGACCAATATGGTATTTTTTGCTCTTTCCCATTTGGGTGTTTTAAACAAGGAAAATGAACATGAACATACCAATTGCCCCTAGCCCTGGTTGCTGCTCCACACAGACCTACATTCTGAGATTACTGATGTTTTTGAGTAACAAAACCCTGCAGGAGTTAAGCATCAGCTCTGGCTGTTCAGACCTGGAGGAGCCAGATCAGAGCAAAGAATGTCAGAATGATTATCCTGCCTTTTCCCTGCAGCAGGATCATTTCAAACCACAGCTGGGGATGGCAGAGGCATTAGCAAGCCTGCAGCATTTAAGCAGCCAGATCAATTCGCAGAAGCACTTCTAAGGGAAACAAATCAATAAGTTCCTTCCCCCGAAAGATTGATAACATCATCAGGAAGCAACAGATGCATTTTAGGGGCCAGTATACCATGCAGGGGTGGTGACTCCTTATACCCCTGTTTTGTCTCTGTAAAAGCAATTGGAAATCAGCACCTGAACATCCTGGCACCTGTCGCAATGAAAACTAACATTCCTAATGTACTTGGTAGATTTCAAGGTGCCATCACATACTTTGTCTTCTTTGATTAACATCCCTACAAGATGGATGTTGCCATCCCCATTTCACAGATGAGATTCAATACAACTCCACTGTACAATTTACCTAAGACCCTTCATACTTACAGCCAAGCTGGGATGTGAATCTTCTGATTTTGAATCCTGTGTTCTTCCCAATCACGCAGTGTTCATACTTCATTTGTTTTTGTGACACTTTTACCATTTTTGGAACACTGCAAAATCTCCTGTATCATTTATTTTCCTTTCTATTGACCTGGTTTTCTTTACTTATATAAATTTATTTGAAGGGAAACTGCCTATTACTATTATAAATAAAAACAATATGACATTATAAACAGAAAGACACTATAAAAAGTCATAATCTTTAAAAAGAAAAACAAACACACACACACAAAAAGTCGTGTTTTTCTTTGTATTACCTTAACCATTGGGACATAGAACTCACTTGGTGGATATAGTACTATATTGTGGGCCTTTGTAAGGGAATAAGAATGTAATAATTTTAAGTTGTGAAGCCCTAAAGCATGAAATCTGTTTAAGCAAATTGTGTTACTTTTTGCCAAAATTGATAGAAGTTTCAGTCTACCAATGAACTTTAATTTTATTTCTAGATTGATAAAATTGAAAGCTTTAGGCCAAGTCGAAGGATTGTCTCCTCTCTCACTTGGAGGGGTCAACCCCTAGTCATTGCTCCAAGAGAACAGTGCAGGTCCAGGAAGGGAGATCCAGGAGGATCTTCCTGAGACTGAAAAATGGGAGAGAAGAAAAATTCCAAATGATACCATCTTTTAAACAAGGTAGATCAGGGTTTCATGCACAGCAACCAGAAACTAACTAAGCTTGCAGTTCTAGGGCTCTGAGAAGCAAGGATTAAATGGAAAACTGTCTCACTTCACCCTGAAATGAATTTATCATTTAAATTAATTTAAGGCTCATTTAAGTCTTATTGTCAGTTCTGACACATAAGTGCTCTCCTCTGCCTGTCCTCAGATACTAATCAATTCCTTCCCCTTCACATTTTCTGGACTCCTTTAACCAGCATCCTCATTGCAATGGTTTGAGATCAGCCCCTTGCATTTATTAGCTGGGGTCTCCTTATGGTAACCGTGATCAGTTTGTTTCCAGGTGTATCCTCCCAGTTCATCCCACACATGTTGCCAGTGTTATCTTCCCAAAATAGAGATTTGACCTGTTCTCCATTGCCCAGACAGGCCACTGAACATCTTTAATGGTTCCCTTATTATTACAGGAGAATGCCTAAATTCCTGCTAGGAGATACTCATATGGCCATGTTTATTGCTGCTATTCATAGTAACTAACAGGACTCTGCCTTGGTGCCATCAATAGATGAATAAAGAAAACATGGAGTATATACACAATGCAGTATTATTCATCCATAATAGTACATCCAGTACTATTATTCATCCATAAAGAAGAATGAAACTCTGTCATTTGCAGCAAAATGCAAGAAACTGGAAGACACCATGGTAAATGAAATAAGTCGATGCTGAAAGACATGTAACACATGTTCCCTCTCATATGTGGGAGTAAAAAAAGTCAACCTGAAAGTAGAATAGTGATTACTATTGATTGCAAAAGGTATGATAGGGGAGTGGAAAAAAGGTGATTGGATTTAACTAATGCATATTATACGTATGTAAAAAAATCACACTGAACCCCATTATTATGTACAATTAATATATATTAATAAAAATTCTACATGGATTGGGATTTTATAAATCTGCTCATGTGGGGGAAAATACCTTAATAATGCCCTTAATATGTTTAAAGTAAGGCTGCAAACACATGCTCTTGTTTTTCTTACCTTCAAAATTTTATCTTCCTCCAAACCAGATCGAGTTTTGGAAGACCTTGTTTTACTAGTACATTAGAACTTCTCTTTCTTAAATCCCTCCTCTTGTTCTAATGGTTTCTTTCTGGCAGCTGGAGCTTTTCTATCACAGAATCCAGGAGACACTAGACTTGTTGATGGATCTGTAAGGAAGAGGAGTATTTTGCATCTCTGGGCCAGGTGATCTTTATGAGCAATGCTGAAGAAGGAAAGTCATTTGTCAATTCATGAATAATGTATGTATTTCTACTCCTCAAAGGTAAATTCTTTTTTAAAAAAGAAAGTTTATTTGTTGATTGTTCCCTTCTAGTAAGTGAAAATGTTGAATGAAATATGGTTCTTGGTGTGAAATGCAAGACTTTAGAAATTCAAATATACATTTAGAAAAGCATATATTTTCATTTATTAGCAGACAATGACTAAAGCAGAAAGCTCTTCTTAAAGCAATTACTAGCCACAGCAGACGTGTAAACTTCAGCATAATTCATGAGTTAGTTCATTTTTCTTTCTTCAAGCATTAGTCTCTGTTTGGTGCAAAATAAGCTCACATATACCTATTCTATCTTATACTACATTTGCCTTACAAAATCTGTGGATTCATCATGAATCCATTCTTCTGCTCAACAGGTACTCACTGGATGTCTATTATGGAATATTCTGGAAGGCCAGGCATCTTCTGAAAGATGAGATCATTTGATACAATCATTGGCACATCCAATACTATGGATCCTTGCTTTAACCCAGAGGTAAACAGAAATGTTTCATGTAGATAGTTTTGCAAGTTTATGCTGTAGAAACTAAGGAGATATGCATAGAAAAAATATATATCTGGTCACCTCTTTCTGCTCCTTGTGATGATTGTTTGGCAGTCCTTTACATCCATATCCTGCTTTGCATTTATAACTTGCCACTCAAGAAATCTTGCATTATCCTTACTTTTCATGTTAAAAACCTGATGTTTAAATATATTAAGTGATCTTATATCACTTAATATATTAAGTGATTGGAAGACTACAAGTTCAAAATCAGCTGGGACAATTTTGCAACTTGAGAGCTCATCTCAAAATTTGAAAAAAAAAAGAAACAAATAAATAAATAAAGATCTGGGACTGTAGCTCACTGGGAAGGCTCTGAGTTTATCCTCCAAGACTTCAAAAACAAACAAATAAACAAAAAACATGTACACCATATTAAGTGACCTGATTATGGCCCAGCTATCATTTCCTGTGCAAGCATGTTGTACATGTATGTAAGGTTATATGTTTCTGGGTGCTGGTGGTGGAATGAGGTGGGGTAGGGAGGGTAAAGGTAGATCTAGGACAAGAGAGAGAAATAAAAGCAAAAGACATGTGGGCAGACTTTCACTGAATGCCCACTGAATGCAGGCATCTGGTTTATCCTAACATATTCAACTCTCCTAGTACTTTGTAGTAAATATTATTGTCATCCATTTTATAGATGTAGGGAGTAATTGTACAGATTGTAATTGGGGGACCAGGCTAAAAACCCATCCTGTTACTAACCCCTATTAGTACCTGGGGCTTCTGGTCCTAAATCCAGTGTTCTTTTTACTTTCATCACATCTCTCTAACCCAGGTGGAAAAGAGTTAGTGGTGTGAAAATGCCCTTGGGATGGTACTAGATTAATTTTAGCTTTCTCTCAGCTTTATTTCTTAAAGGCTTGTTTGCATTATTTTAGATACATTGTTGATCTTTTTTACTCATGAGCTTTTACTCTCTTACCTAAGATTTTTTATCTTCTGTCAAAATAAACATTGCCCACATGAACGAGGGTCATTAATACTGTAGGTCATAGAAACCTGGGTCAACTTTGTAATTTCAAGATAGATAGCAAAATTTCAAATGGAGAATAAAAAAAGGTTCATTAACCTCTGTCCCTCATAATTCTGTCTTTATTTTGATGTAAATCTGGAAGCTGAGGCAGGACATAGGATGTCAGACTTCTGGCAGGGGTGGTAGTCAAACTATGAAGAATCAGCACTGGCCAGCTGGTGGAATATCCATCAGAGAGAGTCTGATATCTAGGGCCCCCTCTGTGCCAGGTACGACTTCCTCAGCTGCAAGATCATCTAGGAAATACAGGGGTTTCAAAAGAAGAACTATGTTGGACAGGGAAGCAGGCAGGATGCAGGAGAATACAGAAGTGACTTTTTACCAAATAATAAACTGTATTTCAGTATTTTAACAACCTATGTAGCCACATCAATGCTTATTGACAAAGTGTTGGCCCTGCTTATGGCCCTTTTCTCTATCTTACAGTTCCTGCTCCTACGTCCTACAGCAGATGACTTCCCTGTACTGGGCTGGTCTTGCTTCCAAAGAGGAAGAAAAAAGGGTGACATACAACCTTGAGATGTTGATCGTTCTTTCTTTAGCCTTCCCACTCTGCAAACCTTGGGGACATGTATTGGTCAGCCTTCTCGTTGTTGGCTCAAAATACTGGACACTTATAATTTAAAAGAAGTAAAGTTTATTTTGACTATTTAACAATTTCGGAGATTTCAATACATAGCCAGCTGATTGCAAGGCAGAAACATCATGGCAGAATGGCGTGGCAGAGAAAACTGCTCTCATAGCACCTGTGAAGCAGAGATGAGGGGAAAACAGACCAGTAGGGACTGGGGTCCAGATATAGTCTCCAAGATCATGCCCTCATGACCCACTTCTTCCAATTAGGCTTCACCTTCTAATAACCCATTGAGCTAGGAACTTTTCAGCGGGCTAACCCATTGATGAGGTTAGTATCATCATAATCCAATCACGTTTCTAGGAGTCTCTTAGTCTAATCAAGTTGACCATTAGGATTAACTGGCACAGAGAAGAATGCTCTATGGCAGTCTGCTAATAATTTACCAGTCTGCTAATAATTTACTCTTTTATACTAATCCATAGCTGAAGCTTAACTCATATGATTATCTAGCCAAAGACTACATTTCTCGTATGCCTTGAGCCTCAATGTGATAAAATGTCTGTGCTAGCCAATGGGAGTGTACCAGTTCTGAGTTGCCCATTGAAAAGAATGAGTAAGGTTCTCCTTGCTCTGTCATTTTTTTGGTGTCTGGGACACATACAAAGATCAAGTAGCCACTTTGAATGGAAGTAGTTGCTACTAAAAATAGCAGATATGCCGCACCAGCCTAAACATGTTAGTTCTGGACCATTGCCAGGGAAAGAAATGTTAAGCCCTTTTTTTTTAAAGCCACACAATGCTGGAGAATCTGAGATGGAAGTAGGACAAAGGATGTTATCGGGTGAGATTCCTGAGTCTGGAAATAGGTGAGGGCCATAGATTGCAAAGGAGAGTTTAGGATAATACACAGGTTTCTGGAGTTTGTGGTGGTTTGTGTGTTCAGGAGAGGGCTTCCTGGCAAATCATGGAAGCTTGAGAAGGAAGAATTGCAGTGACGTCCTGTCATTCCTCGGGAAAGTTTTTTCCATTCGTTTTATACCTTGTCTCATGTTTTCCCCTGAGGTTCTAGCTCTGGGTCCTGTCCAGTATTACTCTTCTCTGAACACCCCTGTAACTATTGATTTTTCCTATCTTTCACTGAAGACTCCTTTGAGTTAATTCACCATGTCCCCCACAGTTCAAAACTTTTTCCCTTAAAACACAGAATTCGTTTGCTTCTTTCCAGCCACTTTAAACCCATATCCAAGGCTGAATAGTAACTAGATACTACTATTTACTTTGGAAACCACAACTGTCAGATGAAGGTACCTGGATTGCATACCCAATCCAGACATTCTTTAGAATTGATCAAGAAGTCAATAACAGTTTTTGATTCACACTATTACAATAGTTGTTTTCGTTCAGGTAAAAAGGAGGGGTGTGTGTGTGTGTGTGTGTGTGATAGTTTGTGCTTCCCGAAGTCATATGTGTGGGATAATGCTAAGATTTATGAAACCCTGAGCATAGGTCAGTGTGCTCATTGTTAGCTTTTTTTTATCCCCAGTGCACTGGTTTGCCATGTGTTCCAGACTTTTTTCTCTTCAGTGAGGACTAACAGTTTTTGTAATTTCCTCTTCTTTTTGTGAGAATTTTTCCACTTCCTGGAATTCTATTAAGGGCTTTCAGCCACGACATCCCTCTTTGCTTCCCCCGACTGAACCAATCAGAGTAGCACTTTCAACAGTCACTGTTCTATGGGGTGGGTATGTGACCTATTGGGATTAATAGAGCAGAGATCTTGAATGGTTCCCAAAGATCTCTGTGTTAAAAGATTTGATCTCCAGTGTGGTGGGTTAACTAATGGTCAACTTGTAACACCCAGTTGAACAAAATCAGCATGGTTCTGGGTATGGAAGATCCACCTGAGGATTGTTGCCAACAGCATAAAAGGTGAACTGGAGGGGAAGATGGTGTGCTGTTGATTCTCCTGGAGAAGTTGTCATGCTGGTTTTCCTGATATGAGCTCAGATGTTCTCATCATTGGAGGAGCTCAGTACCTTGCTGTTGCTGAGGATGGCTGTGGTTCTTTTTGGGGGAACTCTAGTCCTTATCTTGTGTGTTGCTTCCTACCTCAAGTGCAGATCCCTCAGCCTGGTGGCACAGATTCTTTATTCTGCTGGTGCAGATTTTCTAGCTTCCACCACTGACTTTTTGACCTTCCCAGTACAAAACCTTGATACAGACTTGTATGAGACATTGTTGTGGCCTGTAGGCCTTCAGCTTGGCTCATGGATGACATTGTCATGGGTGTAGGTCTTCACCTGGACTTGTGCAGGACATTGTCATGGCATCTAGGCCCTTAGCTGGATTCTTTGAGTCTCTAGTCTGTGGACAGATCTCTCTTTTTTTTTTTTTAATTTTATTTAAAGAGAAAAAAAAGCAATACAGAAAAAAGGGTAGAAACAATACAAAACCTCAAAAAAACCCCATAAATCACTAGTTGACAAACCACATACTCCCCGAAATAGCTGTTCATGTTACAAAATTAAGGCAAACAAAGTGAACACACAGTGAAGTTGCAAG